>MNCI01021351.1:306416-320420 GCA_015680685.1 Gnetum montanum | reverse complement strand
AGGAAAACTTTGCCTATCCAAAAGATGACATCAGAAGTTTCGACAAAGGTAGACCAAATGTGGGATTCCCTAGACAATAGATTTCAAACTATTCTTAAAATAGTAGAGGAGTCTAGAGAGTAAGTTAGTGAGAAAAGAAAAAAGAAAGAGGTTGAACATGCATGTAGCAAGGTAAGGGAAAAGTTGCCATCATTGAAGAGGTTGTGGATTTGGAAAGGACAATGATAGTGGATGTGAGATATGTCAATACGACCATCCTAAGGGATGTTGCCTTGTAATCTCACATCTGCAGAAGTCTGGGGTCTATGCACTTAATCCATGATTAAACAAAAGGCAAATACCCTAAAGGTTACCTTATCCTCAAGGTAACCCAAGGTAGTTCCACCAACCCTTAACATATTATCCTAGTGGAACTCCACCACAACCGATTGAGCAATATCAATAGTGGCAGCACCCACAATCATGGGGAATGCCATCACCAAGGCAACAGTATCCTTACCGACAACCTGACCCATATGGATATTATGTGCAACAACCAATCTTTCCACATGACTTTACTGGTCACATCACTCCTCAACCTCACTACCAAGCCCATAAGTATTATGGGACTCCCTCTTCTAGAGGTGATATTTTGCAAGCATATCATCATTCTCATCCGGTCGCATCTCTTCCACCAATAGCTCCACTACCACCTACTCCCGTGATGCAAGGTGAAATCCCTACCTAGCTACAACAACAAAACACCATGAGGGCTATTAAATCTCAACCTATTATTGGTTCCAATAACCACATGAAGAAAAGACCTTTCTTTAGAACCAACAGTCCAACCAAGCCCTTGCAATCACAAGCAGCTAATTCCTTAAACTCCATAGTATCAATTAAAACTTTGAAGCCCCCTTCAACCCAATTACCACACTCAACACATACGGTCATGCTAAAACATGTCGTCACTGATTGGATCAAAGCTGGCCATCTTCCTAGGAAATTCTCTAATCTTGGGAGTCCTCCGATATACTTAAAAATCATTGGAAATGCATTGTGCAAGGCTCTTTTGGATTCAGGTTTCGGTGTCAACTTGATTTCTCAAGAAATGTATAAGGCCTAGAACTTGCCTCCATTGAAAAAGAGCAACATCCATCTAAAGTTGGCCGACCAGTCCATCACTGTCCCATTTGGACTAGTGGAAGACATTGTTACCACTGTTTGTGGGTGGTCGTACCTAGTTGACTTCCTAGTGATTCAGGTGAACAACAGTAAGGGGGACTTCCCAATCATAATGGGAAGAGGATGGCTAAGCACCATCGACGCATGCCTAGGAATCCGTGATCTTTACCTAGAAATATCAAAGGAAAATACATTCGGAAAGATCAAGAAGAAGAAAGTTCCATGCATCACATACAATGACACATGGTGTAATTGCGTGCAGAGGTCATGGTTTGTGCAAAGTTTAGCAGTGCCTGCATGTAATCAGTGTGCACAAGTGATTAACATACAAATATGCCTGTATGTAGCAGCCACACAACAAGAAGACACCCAGTGGCTGATAGCTGATCATGAAAGTAGTTCACTCATATGCATGGAACCAACTAAGGGTTTGACTTGTGCTTACATCGATAGCATAGATGCATTAGAGTAATTCCACCACCAACTTTCAAGTCTTAACCTTGAAAATATTAACTGGGGGAAGCTGGAAATCTCTGAGAAATTTAGGTAGGAGACCCTTGAGCTAAAACCATTGCCCAATGATATGGAATACACGTTCCTTAAAAATGAAAAATCGGTAATTATCAATGCTAAGCTTACTCCTCAATAGAAAGAAGAACTGCTAAAGGTAATAAATAAATCGTCGGAAGCCTTCGCTTAGTCATATATCGAATTAACTGGAATAGATCCTAGGATATGCCAACATAGAATTTACACTAACCCATCCATGAAGCCTCGAAGACAACCACAAAGGTGATTGAACCCTAAGCTGAAGTAAGTAGTTAAGGAAAAAATTGAACAGCTTCTCAAGGTTGGGTTCATATACCCCATTGCTGATAGCAAATGGGTTAGGCCCTTAGTTATTGTGCCTAAAAAGGGAGGCAAATGGAGGGTGTGCATAGATTTTAGGCTACTAAATATGACAACATTCAAAGATCACTTTCCATTTCCATTTGTCAACCAAGTCTTAGACACCATCGTAGGGCATTGCTATTACAGTTTTCTAGATGAATATAGCAAATATAACCAAATAAAAATAGCCCTAGAAGACCAAGCCAAGACTATGTTCACCAGTTCTTGGGGAACATTTTCATACAAACAGATGTTGTTTGGCTTGTGTAATGCCCTTGCAACATTTCAACAACTAGTTCTAAGCATATTCCAATAGCAGATAGGGAATGGCATGGAGGTCTTAATGGACAACTTCTCCACTTATGGAGCAAACTTTGATCAAGCCTTGGACCGGTTGGAGCAAGTGTTAGAAAGATGTGTAGAAAAAAATTTGAGGCTCAACTGGCAGAAAACCAATTTGAGGCTCAACTGGCAGAAAAGCCATTTGATGGTCCAAGAAGGCATAGTACTAGGGCACAAAATATCACACACAAGGATAGAGGTAGACCCCAAGAAAATCAAAATTATTCAAGGAATTACCCATCAACCAGAAACTATCAAAGATATTTGATCATTCCTTGGAAATACTGGCTACTATAGGAGATTTATTGAGAACTTTTCAAAGGTTTCCAAACCATTGGTGAAATTAACAAAAAAGGACATAGCTTTCAAGTGGACTAGGGAATGTGAATTAGCTTTCCAAACTCTGAAACAGAAGCTAGTAGAAACACCCATTCTACAAGCTTCTGACTGGTCCAAACCATTCCATATCATGACTGACGCATTCAACTATGCCTTAGGAGCTGTACTTACACAGTTAGATGATCATAAGAATCCTTATTATATCCATTGTGCAAGTGAAGTATCGTTGGTGCACAACTTAACTACACTGCCATAGAGAAAGAATTAATGGCTATAGTGTTTGCACTAGAAAATTTTAGACATTGTATTGAGATATAAAGTATATATACATACATATCATAGTCCAATCTAGTTCCTCATGAATAAGCTAATGGTAAGCCCTCATATCATACGATGGCTTGTAATCTTACAAGAGTTTGATTTAACGATAATTGATCGCAAAGGCATCGAGAATGTAGTTGCTAATCATTTATCTTGGTTGGGACAACAAAGAGGATGAGTATCCAATTTTTGATCATTTCGCTGATTAATTCCTCTTTGCTGGTGTAGTGAATAATCAATCACCCATAGAGACAAATTGGTACAATAGCATTCTTACCTATCTCCTCACCCAACAAATACCACAAGAGTTAAACCTTAAGAAGAAACAATAATTTCTTTGCCGAGCCAAGTACTTTATGGAGATCAATGGGCAACTTTACAAAGTGTGTCTCGATGGCTTTGTTTGATGGTGTGTTCTTGATATAGATCAACTACAAGTTCTCCAAGACACTCATGAGGGTCCTTGTGGGGGTCATTACACTAGGAGATGAACAACCATCAAGATCCTTCTTGCAGGATATTATTGGCCTACATTATTTTGGGACGCTCATCATTTCATCCAATCTTGTGAGTGCTGTCAATGTGATGGGGGAATGACTACTAGAATTGAGGATCCACAACAATGGATTCAACCATTAGAACCCTTTGACATTTGGGGAATTAATTTTATGACGTTGATTACACCAATGTCCAATGGAAAATCTTATATTATTGTTGTCGTTGATTACCTAACAAAATGAGCTAAAGTAGTAGTTGTTAAAGATTGTACATCATCTACAGTTGCACGATTTATTTAACAATAAATCATAAACAGGTTTGGTATGTCACGTGCACTTATTTCAAACAATGATACACACTTCATAGGTGCAAATTTTTGGAAATTAATGCAATGGTTAGGGGTTGAGCATAAATTGACTACACCACACCACCCCCAAGCGAACAGTCAAGAAGAAGTTACCAACAGGGAGATTACAAAGATATTGACAAGAACCATTAGCAAGTTTAGGAGAGACTGGAGCACTAAGCTAAACAATGTTGTTTGGGCATACTGCTCCACATGGAAACTCCCTATAGGCTACTTTCCCTATGAGTTAGTGTATAGTAAATTACCAACACTTCCCATTCAAACTGAGCTCCGTACACTATCCATGGCATGTGACCTCAACCTTGATCTTGATCTAACATAGAAACAATGGTTTGTAACCCTTAACTTACTAGATGAAAATCGATTAGCTACCCTGTCATATAATGAATTACACAAGGCCTTCAATAAACAATGTCATGACCTAAGAATTAGGAAAGTTAAATATCAACCAGGAGATAAGGTTCTCTATTGGAATCCCACACATGTGCCACAACGTACGAAATTTTAAACACTATAGGAAGGACCTTATATTATTTATGCAACTTTTCCTTTAGGGGCCATGAAAATATACAAACTTAAAAACCCGAATAAGAAACTTTTGGTCAACGTGCAACAAACCAAACCTTTCCAAGAGTTTAGGACATCCAGTACACATGCTACCTCTCTTGATGGACAACCCTGCTCACTATTTCAGATCTCCTCCTTCCAACTTAGTCGTGAGGGAGATGGCCACCTATGTTAACTGTTCTAGGCCCTCAGTTCTTTTTGACTTTTTGTTTTACACATTTTTCCAACTTTTCTTATTTTTGTTTTATATGATCATTCATATTTTTACTATTTTTTTGATTTCTTGATTTACTTTTATTCGTCATCCAATAAGTGCTCATCATGGTGAATTGAATTATATAATATTGATTTCTAATGTTTGGTTTTTTACCTTTGAATTATGATGTTGATAATAAGGCATGGTTCTTTTGGTAAAATAGGCAATGAGTCCACACCGTCCACTCATCCATACAATTCTATGGTCTTCTTTGGCTTGGAACTGTACAGTCCCTCTTTTTATAAGTAAACTTTTAATGAATTGGTGGCTAGGTACTTTTCAAACCAAGGAAAGACTCAAAGGATGAAAAGGGTGTGACTTCAAGGGGATTTGATGCATTTGTGTTGGCCATTCTCTTAGGAGCTTGGATGCTTTTTCTTGGGTTTTCTGCCATTTTGACATTGTTTAAAAATTGAAAAGCTGAGTGAATAAAAATAAGTCTTTGCATGGTGTGGTTCTCACGCATAAAAAAAAGAGAGAGAAAAAGGTGTGAATTCAAAGCACACCCCTTAGACATAATAAAGTAATATGAGCTACAAGTGTTGGTTATGGCACTGGAAAGACATGTTACCCATGCTTGAAGGTTCCCTCTAACTAAGGCCCTTTCTCGCTTATTGCTTCTCCATCTCACTCTCCTTGGGATGGTGGTCACTCTTTGTGGAAGCATTCTTGTTGCCTCAAGAGGATGGATTGGCCAAGTGTATTGATGTGAGGTCATTGAATGTGGTTGGTTTGAGTCTGGATTTGGAATGACTTTTACTCAACTACATTAACCATAAAATACACAAGGGACTTTACACAACGTTGTTCTTGGAATTCCATTCCATTCTCTCCTCTCCATCTTTCTCCCAAATTTTCCACCTCATTTCCGATTTTATCATTAGTTTGTTCTGGGTTGATGCATTATTTTTCTTTGGTGAATTCTTGTGGGTAAGTTTTTAACTCTTGCTTCCAAATAACATTCATAGAGCTTACAGACTTTTTGGTTTGTGGGTTTGTCAGGGCATAAAAGGAATGAGCCTACTTTTGGGAGGACCCACTGGCATTTCCTTTTGGTGCAATTATTAACTTCTTTCCCTTAAACATTTCCTGCAATCAATCACTTCTTGTTTCATCCCCATCCATGACATCCATTTTATTGGTGTTGCCATTGATATTTTTCATCTTTCTTGTTTCTCATGTTTTTCCATCTTATAGCTACCGGAGGTTCGCTCTTAGTTGTGGGGACCCTGGCATAAATTTTTCAATGTTTTCCATTTTACTAATTTCCTAACCCCTACACCTTGGGTAGTTTCCAGTGATAAATCTTTGAACCAGTTTTTTCCATAACCATAACTCAACTAATGCACTTCATATCTAGGCAAGGTATCAACTGCATTATGGATTATCTATCCTTGCTCAGTTGTGATTGTGTTGTGTCTACAGATGACAATCATACAAACAATAGACTAGGCTTGGAGGAAGCACTCAAGATGGATTGGAATTGGAGCATTTATGAAAGGAGCAAGTTTGGTGGCATGGCTATGGATAAACAACGAAAGGCATAATCTCAGCATTGGCGACAACATGCTCCATCATCTTTCTCTCTCTCTTTTTTTTCAAACTGCCAAATAAAGGCTTGGATATCATTTATTTAAAAGTGTTCACCACAATGGTCATGAACACTAATGTTGTAATATGCTTATTGATCCATTCACTAGGCACGTTAAGTCTATCATCCCATTCCCCCATCAGTTTTTAATTAGTCAATAATCCCATACCTTCCTGATATTTTGTAAGGAACTTGAGGATGATTTTTCATTTAGTTGTGGGGGTATGATGAGAGCAGTTACTCTAGTGGTTACTCTAGTAGTGATTCTAAGTATTAGAGTGGTTACTCTAGCAGTTACCCTAGCAGTTACTCTAATTATTAGAGTGGTTCCTCTAGCGGTTACTCTAGTAGTGATTCTAATTATTAGAGTGGTTACTCTAGCAGTTACTTTAGCAGTTATTCTAATTATTAGAGCAATTTCTCCCAAGCTTATAAATACAGTGCCCAAACGCACAATTGGGAAAAGGTCTTTTAGCAGTCAAGTAGTGAAACACTTGGAGTCTGTTTGAAAGTTAGAGTATTTTCCAAGTGCCTGCAGTAGAAGGTCTAAGTGTGGATGGATCTTTATTCAAGCATTGTGTACCTGAGCACACCTTGTGTATAGCAATAAAGACGAGCTCTTTGATTCATCCTTGAAGCACTTGAGATTTGTTTTCTTATGCATTTATTTTATTTTATTTTCTTATGCATTTATTTTATTTTATGCACTTTACATTTCTGTTATTAGCACAACAATTCATTTTGATCAATTAAGCAAATCATTAAATTACACAAGCACAACCACTTTAAACATGCATGTAACGCTTGGTAACCCAATAACAATTAGCGTTTGGTAATCCCAGCAGTGTTGCACTAGTTCAGAATGTGTACGGAAAGTGGGAATGGATGCTGGTGTTAGGATTAGTTAGAACTTAGTTAATGAGTAGTTAAGTTAAATTAGCCACTTAGTTACCTCTCTCCTTCCCTACTAGCGTAGGACATAAAATTATAAAAGCTATAAAAATCATATGCCTCAAGCTTACTTAACCATACAATCGTGACATATAGGTAAGCTTGGGAAGACAACGATCAACCAATCCATCCTTGTTCCAAAAGGATGCATAAGCACTTAGTCCTTGGAATTCAATCGGATCATGTGTGAAACGCTCGTATTCATATTGTTGAGCATAGGGGTACCTCACCACTCATCAAGAATGGTAGAGAAATGTACACCATAATAGAATTGTGTCTAAGGGTCTTGAAAGAAGTCAAGATGAATGCATATACCTCAAATGTAGAAGCAACTTCTTAGGTAATGGTGGTAAAGGAAAATAATAATCAAAAAAGATAAAAGACAACAAGGAATTATTAAATTTATAAAAGAATGGTAGTCATGATACAGATCATTATTATGAAGATCCAAATAATCGAAAAGCCAAATTCATGAAAAAAAGATAGTCCAATAGATTTCTCAAAACTAGGTCCAAGAAACTTAGTAAAAAGAATAATAAAAAAATTGAGTCTAAGTCTAGCTTTGCCAACATTATAAAAGAGGAAGTTTAACCTTTTAACATAGACTTCAATGCACTCACCATGAGTGATAGAAGATTTGTGTATTCGAGGATTTGCTATTTTGATATTTGAATCTATGTTTCATGTTAATTTGTGAAGGTTTTAGAGAGCACTTTTGGGGGTTTTCATCATCTTCATTCCTTCTCACAAAATTTTAGAAGCATTTTATGTTGTAAGCCAAATTGGAATTAATGATTGATTGATTTAGTATTTTCTCATAGTTTGAATTATTTGGAATTCAAAGGTAAGCTCTTAGAGGGTTGGTTTATTATTTTTTTCTCAAGGATGTCATTCTTACAAGCTATGCTAAGGCTCATATCATGAATTTAGCTTGCTTGTCATAGTAAATGTCATTGTGTTTCTATTTGTGGAGTTTTATTTTGGTATCTAATTTCTCCCAATACTTTGAAAATTTTTTGAAGAATATTTAGTGTTGTTTTTCCTTGAATTGGATTGGTTTTAAGCTTTTGAGTTGTAGATCATATCTCTAGGCATAGATTCTAGCTATACCAATCAATATATTCATATTCTAAAAATTTGAAGTGTCAAACATGTTGCTAGTTGTTGATGCAACAATTCTAATTGATACGCTTGTTTTTCATCTCACTACAAATTACCCCAACAATGCTAATTGATATGTTTGTAGGAAAATCTAGAGAGCTCCTCATCCAAATATTGCTACAATGATAGAGATTGATAGCTAGAAGAAGGATCTTGATTCTAGTCATCCTAAGTAATGTCCAATGACAACATCAAATTTTTTAAAGTAATTTCTTATAATTGGGGCTAGATCTTAGGCATTTTGGTTTGTGATTTAGTTATATTCTTCCATTGCTAATCTCCAACATGATTCATAGTAACCCACAGTCTCTAGACTACAACGTAGTATGAGTTCCAATCAAGTGAAGTAGGTTGCCCTAGTAACTGGAAGACATAGAGTGAATTTTCAGCATCTCATTTCCCTTGTCCAGGACCTCAAAGTAGACTTGTAAGTTCTAGGAATGATCAAAGATATCAAATAATACTTTTACCAGGTAAACTTTACACTTAGATGAGATTTAAAAAGTTAGAATTGGAACATGAGAATGGAAGGAATTTCATCAAATTTCAATCAAATGCAACCTAAAACAACTCATAATTTGCATGTGAGAGATTGCATCCATATTAGCTCACAAGACAATTTAGAAATAGAAGATACTTTTTACCACTACAAGGCATTGCAACTCAAAATAGCTTGTAGCCTTTATTTTACCATTGTAAATTTAAATATTTTAAAATTTCCTCTAATTGTGAGCCACTACGAGTTGTAGTGATTTGCAATAGCTAGGGTGATTTTATTTAAATTAGTTGGAAAGTGTACTATAATTCCCTGCAAGTTGTAGCAACTTACAGTCTTTGAAATGCAATGGACTATAGCTTGGATGAACTTGAGGTACCTATTTGACAAATCAGAAAATAGAAATTTGGATTTAGTTTTTAATGAATGGATTCAAAGTAGAAAAAAGGTAGAAAATGAAGAATATAAAAGAGACATAGAATATAGAGAATGAGAGTATGAATTGAGAGTTAGAGAACAGAAAATTAAGAGTTTGAAGATTAGTTATTTTGAATCCTTTAACAAGATTTATATCAATACCAGTTGTATGTTTTTAGTTCAATTTATGTTCAATGTTGGTGATTCTATTTCATTTCTCTTTTTGTGATCTAAAATTTTAATCACTTCATGACCTCAAGCTGCTTGTATGATGATGCCACCCTTATAAGCATCATGAAATCACCTAACATTTTGGTGCCATCACTAAACTTGTGATTATGATAAGAAAATACAAAAAAATTTACATCTCAAGTATGATTCTGATTGAATGTTTGAATTGAATTTTAATTAAAATAATATTTTTGAATCCTTTCTACTTTTCATAGATGGATTTTATTTCTTATTCTTTAATTTCATTCATCTACTTTTTATGATTTTCTCTCTATTTCTTACATTCTGTTTGAATGGTAACTCAAGTGGGGTAAGAAAATTTGAGTTATTATATGGTTTGAACAAGGGAAAATTCTAAGAAATTGGGTCAATATAATCTATCTTCAATGTAGATACCAAAGCAATAGCCAAAGAAGTAATAATATATGAGTAGAAGGATTTAGACCCTTCTTAATCTTCTTTTTCTTCTTCGTCTTTTACTACTTCTCAACAATCTCATTTAACTTTTACATTGTAGCCAAGTCCTTTATTTTAAGATAGTTTCACTACGGTTTACTTAATTAACTGATACTCTATTTAAAATTACACAACTCTTGGCTTGTTTCTAAAGCTTACTTTCATATGAAATAATATGTTGATCATTTTATTTTTAGTTTTTAAACTTGGTGGCTATTGGTTCCAACATCTCCCATACTACCACATGGGGCCTTAGTCAATTACTTAAGGTATCATTTCAATATTTTAAGACATTACTTTGTTCAAAAAGATTGATATCTTGATACAACAAGTGCTTCCAAGATACCCTTAAAATATTTATTCTTATATTAAGTTTATTAACGTTAGTTATAGAACATAGACGTTTATAACAAGAGAAAACAAGAAGATTAAAAAGCACTGAGAACACCATGCATGTGAACATCAACATTTGCAAATGAGAAATTTCCATCAAATAAACCATCATGATAGGGAATTATTATGATCCTTCAACAACAACAAAAGTTTCAAACTCATTCATTGTCATTCTCCTCCACATTCATAGTGGCTAAAACTGGTGCATGTGCAAAGCCTCATGTTGACATGGCATCTAGGCTTCCCAAATTTTTTAATGCCAACTAAGCCACCAAGGCAGCATTCTTCTCCACCTTTTTCTTTGTCTTTGCAACCTTCTCCACGAAAGTCTCCCTAGCCACCTTCATCGTGTTGAAAAACACCAGTAGGTGTCGAGGCCCAAGTGACGCCATCATGTAGGTTAATGTGGGATAAGCATCTACTGGAAGTTCACATTGGCAATAGGTTTAGGAAGGTTGCCTTCTAGAGAAAGTGTCATGTTTAGAAGGGAAGGAATTATAGTCAATAGGGTGAGCTAGTCTAGCCTTTGACAACACATGAATTCACATATTACGTTTTCTACTAACTCCTATGATTCTAGGAATTCACGATGCTTATATGATCCTTTGTTTTTAGGGGAACACTAATTCTATTTAAAAAAAAGCTCATGAAATCATAGGAATCTTCACCACTTTCCCTTCCACTCCCACTCTGAACTCTCCATTCTACCAAATGCGGAGAGCCATAGCTCCAAATCCTACAGTAGGAGTCATGAAGAAAGTAAAGAATTGGTCTCATCCCTATGCTTTGAATAATACCCAGGCCTATGAATGATGGGTTCTCATAGCATTGCAATGTAGTTGATCTATGCTTGACAGTTACCCTTGGTAACATAAATCCATTCATTGATGAAAGCCAAGATTTTATGCATGAGAAAAGTGAGGTTATTTGGGACTACTGCATTGAACAAAACTTTATTTCTTTGTTTTCATAACATCCAAAAAAATGGTGCCCTACATGGAATCCACATATGAGGCTCCTCCAAGAATTGGACATGCACAATAGATTATTGTGCACACTTATTATTTTGAGAGTGATTCCAAACTTCCAATTCAAAGCTTTTCATGCAGAAGGGAAATCAACGAAAAAATGCATGATTGTTTCATCCTCATTCTAGAACAACACATACCTACTTGGTCCTTGGAAAGCTCGATGCTTCAAAGAGTTCCAAAAGATCCTTAAGAAAGGATCCAACGAAACAATTTAATTGTAGGGATCATTAGTATACTACAATTTTCCCCCCATAAAAGATTAGGTTAACTAAGCCAATGTTCTTCCATACATATTTTGGAAATTTTTCTTTTTTCGAGTAAGGGTTGGATGCCCATGTTGTGTTTCTATGTCATAGTGATGTATGTCTTCATTATGTTCCCATAATTGAAAAATCTTCTCTAGTTCTTCGTTTAGATCAAAAGGCCAGTTGATTATGCCAGCCTCTCCAACTTGTAAGCCCCACCTTAAAAAATCATTGAAGTTAGGGCCATGGTGATGTGAAAACCACTTAGTTACATGTAGCCATAGTGTGGCTAATGTGGCATCCATTATTTTTACCATTGGATCATGCTAAAAGGAAAATGGTCTTGGGGGTGCTTCCATATGATGACTTTTTAAAGGATATTCCATGCCTTCTTGAGCTATCTTGCAAACCATAAAAGCCCTACTTGTTTTGATGAGTAAGCAATGATGATATCAATGGTGGATGATATTTTGCCATATTGGTTGGGGCTATCCCCCAAGTTTTACAAGTTGAGTTAACCACCTCTTGATGATGTTTCTCATGCTCATGATACACAAACCTTTTAATTGCTAAGGTTATGTTTTTTTTGTCCCTACTAACAAGATGCAATCCTTTCCTAGGTTCTACTCTCTTACAAATGAAATTATGAATTTTGTTGTTAGTAGAGGTGATGATTGGTTGTGGTGGAAAAAAAATGATGGATGCAAAGATGTATGGATTGTAGGATAATTTTGGCAAGAAAAATTTTCTTAGTAGAGGAGAGTAATATGCCTTTCGTGGTGGCAAGCTTAGACTTGATTTGGTGAAGGTTTTGGTCCCACATGAAGGACTGAGTTAAAATAAAAAAGAAGAATTTTGAGATTCACATCAAGGAGAGGCTTTATCATGACTTGTAAGGCATTGGTAATGTGTTGAAGACATTGGGCAAGGCACCTCATGTGATACACTATCAATTTCTTCAACTTAACATCTAGTACATAGGATATAGACAAGTGTAAAAAGATGGAGGCCCTATTCTAATTTGTGCCATTTTGGAATACTAGCTTTGATCACAACAATGCATTAAATGAATCTAATTCTTTAAAGTAGAGGAATTAACCATTTGTGATTTAAATTGTGTTTAGGTGCATAAGTATGTGCAAAGACTAGGTATAGATTTGTAGGTGGGAATGAAAATTAAAATATAATAAAATATTTAAATTATATATTTCTTTATTTATTTTACATTTTTATATTTATTAAATATTATTTTTAATTTAATTTACATTAGAAGTATCACTTGAGAATCTAATGCACTTCTATTCATGGTCCCACTTCTAGTATGTATTGTACTTTACCAATGATTTAAAACAATGGTATCATTCACATATTTTTGTAGTATTGCCCACCTATGTTAGATACATATCTAAGCATAGAAATTATTATAAAAAATAGGAGAAGGGAGGGTCCCCTTTGGTGTAGGTCTCTTTCTAGAGCAAAGCATTATTGCTTAATGTCATTAACTAAGATGGCAAATATTTTTGTATGTAAGATGAAGTAAATGCACTTAAGTCACCATGCTAGGAAGACCAACATAGGCATGATTACAAGGAGAGCCTCGCAACTCACACTATCATACACCTTTTCATGATCGATTTCTATTACCATGATTGTTCTCTTTGTGTTATATGCCTAGTTGATGTTTTCATACATTGTGATGATATTGTTTATTGATAGGGATCTCACTTATTTTGGACTATTGGGATTTATCATACAAATCATAATGTGATCTAGTTGTAAGCTTCAAGGATGATGTTGAGTGGATTACCAAGAAAGCTTACATATGTTGTTGCATTCAAGAAATATAAAAGATATTATAATACATATGATACAGTTATAACCCATATTGCCATGGTCGAAGATAGAGAGAAATATTTATTACTTTATGTTTTATAATTTTTTGGATTTTATCTTTATAAAAAATAAGTAATAAACACACACACATTGCAATCCCACCTAGAAACAAGGGTAATGCTTATGTTGTAATCCCTCAAGGAAAAAGGTGTAACACCACATACAAATACAAATAAGATGACTCTTAGTTACAACATCGATGGTCCAACACCATGCCATAAAGTTGTGACTTCCTTAGGTAAGGTTGAATCATCACAACTTATCAGAATAAGAAATAAATAAATATTTTTTTATGGTTTTAATTTTTTATGATGTTTTTGGTATTTTAATATTTAAGGCATCAATGGTGCAAAAAAATAAGGAAATACCATAAGCTTTATTTACCACATAAACA
>MNCI01021351.1:256096-299665 GCA_015680685.1 Gnetum montanum | reverse complement strand
CTTAGTTAGAGTTAGTTTAGTTTTCTCAACCCTTCTCCTGGTAGCCTAGAAGATAAGCCAAAAATACCAAAAAAATCACATACCTCAGACTTGCTTAACCATACACCGTGACACTTACAAGCAAGCCTGGGAAGACAACGAACGATTAACCCCAAGTGTTTCTTGTGGCGTTAAGGAATTTAGTCTGCGGAGTTCGACCGGATCGCGCGTGTACGCTCGTTTCGTATGGTGGAGTGTAGGGGTACCTCGCCACTCATCACTTACCCAAGGAATGAAGATGAAACACCACCTAGAAAATGCATGTTGTAACCTGTAACCTTCACCATCCAACTTGAGGCAAGATTTATTGTAAATGTAACGTTGGTAGCTAGTGAGTTGCAATCTTGCATACTTAAACCTTTTGGGGCTGAAAAATGCTTCATAAGTTGCTACTGCCTCACTTTCCAAGTGGAAAAAGCAATGTCATGTCTATATTTGGGCTTGGGAAAAATGCCATGGGGGTTACCAAATTTGGCATTTTCATGGATTTTTATGGGGGTATAGCCTCAACTACGCTGGAACTACCTACACCTAGTGTTGGTGGTGTTAGGTTTTCCATTTTCCAACAATGCCCAACATAGTTATCATAAAATCCAACGTGGAAGTTGCAAGGCCAACATTGGAGTTGTTGGATTTTCCATTTTCTCAACAAGAACTAGTGTAGTCACCTTAAATCTTCAATAGTATTCATAAGGCCAACGTAGTCACCACATTTCTCAACCAATTTCAACATTCAAGGCTAATGTATATGAGGTGAAGCCAATGTAGTCACAAAAGTCTATTTACTATTTTTAGTATTTGGTATAGTTTTGATGATCCTTGGGTGTCAAGACTTGCCATAAATGATCAACTACACTAGGAATCATGGTCTGCAATACTTGCAAATGGTATTAATTTATGAGCAATCATGGAAAAAATTTGTAGCCTAAATTCAGCAACCCCAAAGCCTATAAAAGCCAAACTAGAACACTTCATTCAGTTTCAAAACATTTTTACAACCATATCATTGTAACAACCTTGAGCACTTAGAACCCATTTCAACATTTTATAAGACTTTTGGAAAGTAATTTGAATCTACCTGAGCACTAGAGACTCTTAGTGTAGTCCCATTTCCACCAAAGTAAAACACCATTGGGCACATTGTTAACATTCAAAAGTTGTAGATCTGAGCAAAAATTAGCAAGAGGCTCTTGATGATTAGAGTTGAGGAGTACGTGGATCATGGAGTTCAATTGAAAAATACAACCTACCAACTCTAATAGGCTTCAAGCTTTATTCAGACAAGCTTCTTATGCATCTAAGCATCCAATGTGTACTCTTTGAACTCTACACTTTGAGCATTTTGCTATTTTTTAATAAAGTTTACAAGTTCATTTGTAGTGCAGATTTTATTCAAGTTTAATTCTATGTTTACTTTTATTTGAATCTACAATTTTATTTTTCTATTTCTATTTACATTTTTTAAGTCCTTGGGTTATTGGCTAGACCNTTTCTATTTACATTTTTTAAGTCCTTGGGTTATTGGCTAGACTGTCTAGGGTACCTTGAATCCTCTTTCTCGAAGGCCCTTGGGATTCAAGATCAAAAAACTATTTCCATGTCTAAGATCTTTGGTTTTTCCAATGATAAAATTTTTTGAGAACAATAGTTTTTTTAACGCTAGAAGGAGGGCCTCTACCTAAATTCTCAGCCCAAACCCATTTAAAAAAAACATTTTCTGATCGATTTTCAAAAACATTTTCCAACCAGTTTTCAAAACATTTTTCAAATATTTTCCAAAATTAAGTCTTTTACATTTTGAAATCTAAAACCTGAAAGCATCTACCCATAAAACAAACATTTATATTCAAATTTCCACAACTAAATACCCAACATAGTTTTTGTGGGTAATTTGGGCTTTTACATTATTTTCATAGTGGTTGCTGGACTTTCTAAGGCCAATGTAGTCACACTTGAACTTGCAAAATCCACATTTAGAATATCTTGGAAACCAACACAACCTCAACTCAAAATCCAAATACATCTACTATGAAATTTTGTAGGAGAACTAGTGTAGACACTACTAGGACTTCAGTGTAGTCCTTGGAAAAGAAAAAATTTTCACAATTAATCTCTTAAAACCAGTGTACCTTCTTAGAAGAAAATATTCCTAGCTTGGTTTTACCAAGAAAAAGCTCATTTCCCACCACCTAGCTTAGCGTAGTTGGTTGGGCAATACAGTGGTCTACTATACACACTCCAACGTAGACACTGTTGGAAAAGCTAGCGTAGTTGGTACTTGTAACACATCTATAACTTCCACATTTTTCCAAGTGTCATGAACATCACTGCCACTACAACTTGCATTACATTTGTAGTTACATTTTACATTATTTTCTAGTCATAATCCCCTTTTTACATTTTAAACAATTCCACTTACTAGAATTTTGATTTGAAAATCAATTTTAAAATTTATGAAAGTAATTTTTAAACCAATAAACATGTTGTTAAGCTAATCAACCATCTTGCCCCTCAACTTAAATGTGGTATGGCATCTAATTAAGATGCTATGAGGCTATATGACCCTAAATACCTTGTTGTGGTTAAACATAGACAATCACTTAGACTAAGAGGGTGGAGCCCAGATTTTGCAATAATTGATGAAAACTATTATAATTTCTTCTATTCCAAAATCCAAGTAGGTTTGCTCATTCCATGGGTGGAGGTGGAATCCAAGTGTCAACACGAATTCATTAACCATAATGGGAAAAAATATATTCCTTCCCCTTATGACAAAATACCACAGACCAATGCCAAGACATGTATTCTATTTCATCTAATTGAGATGGATGAGCAAGATGGGAAGTCAAGCTCTAAGAGCCAACATGAAGAACAAGATGAGTATGAGGCAAAGCTCAAACTAGAAAACTTCTTAGGGAGCCTATTCCAACAATTGGCTCCCCAAACCACTGTACCCACCTCGGTATCTCCTACCTAATCCATGGGGCAAGTCTCTCAACCTTTATTTCCTATCTATCCAATCATGTTTGGGCCAACATCTATTATAGCAGCACATTAGGCATAATTGATGCCCCAAACCACATCCATCTTCTCATCTATGTCATTCGCTACACAATCATGATTAGCTTGGCCATCACTGGTGGTTATCATCACCAATCTCCCCTTTTCTATGATAGCAAGTCTCGTAGTGGGACCCCAAATAACCCATGAGTCACAAACACTCTTTGTACCTTTTATTCCCCAAGTACCTACTCCAACCTCCTTCTCACTAGTTGGCCCCCCTACGATCGTAATAACTCAAACTCTTCCTTCACTTCCACAACTCCTCATGAGGTCACATACCTCTCAACTCATACCTCAATCATTTGTATAAACTCAAAAACTCATTGGGATGCCT
This sequence comes from Gnetum montanum, assembly GCA_015680685.1. Lineage (NCBI taxonomy): Eukaryota > Viridiplantae > Streptophyta > Gnetopsida > Gnetales > Gnetaceae > Gnetum > Gnetum montanum. Next base: position 296,229 of record MNCI01021351.1, on the reverse strand, counting down.
CAAGGTCTATATCAGGCATTCCAAATGATTCAGGATCTTATAGAAGAGTTATGCAAGCTTAAGGCCTCCATAACCCAAATCACAAAAGTCATGGATTTCTATCAAGACAATCCAATCAGTCCTACCATCCCATAGATAACTCCAATTGAGCATTCCTATACCTTAATTCATCAAGTAAAATTATGAGTATTATCCTAATGCACATCTTATCATATTCTATTTTGAGTGTTAGTTGTTACAAGCCTAGTCACATACTATAATGTGAATATTTCCTATGTTCCTAATGGGAAAGTCTCTAAAATGGTACTGTGCATTACCAAGAGGATATATATCCTCACATGAGGACTTGATATCATAATTTGTTAACTGCTTCAAGTACAACTTGAAGCCTGACATGACTCTTAACCAATTAATAAAGGTTAAGTAGGGACTCCTTGAACTTGTATAAAAATTTATACAATGATGGAATGCTCTCCTAAATGAGATTTCAAAACCCATAGTTAAGATCCATCTTATTTCCATATTCAAGGGGGAAGTTAATGATTTCATTAACTCCAAACTCTACTACATAGACTCGTGGTCACTCACCTTTTATTAAACAAAGAACATAGAGGATGCCACAAAGGCCAGCCATGACCCCACCTACATGGCATATAAGAATCAACATGATTGAAAAGATAAGGAGAAGGGAAGGTAAAACAATGTAGCCATGGCCATTGTGGCCAAAGAAAAAAAATAACATAGGGTTCTAAAATAAATAAACCCAAGGCTCCCACAATGAATAACCACCCATCAACATCCAAGGCATCTACGTTAGGCAACATGAGGTTCAATTTCAAATGAAAAGACTAGTCTAAGTACACTAGGGTACCATTAAAACTATTTGAATTCCTTGACCAACTGTTAAAGAGTGGAAGAATACAATACAAATAAATGACCAAGAACTCCCACAAGTAGCATGATAGACTATGTGAAATTGCTAAGAACCCTACTCTTGCAACCAAGGAGGATCCATAAATGCCTAAGTACTTTAAAATCGACTGATTCTATCACTATCATCAATTACTAGGTCATGACATAGATTTTTTCTTAGACTTCAAGGATGAATTGTAGAAGATGATAGATAATAGGGAGTTAGTCCTTAATGCCTCTAACCTACTTAGATCACAAAACCAATCCTTTCAGGTCTACAAGGATCCATTGAATTCCAATAACAATCCATACACTATAGCAGCATTCAATGTGACTAATAGCTCTAGACTTGCACGGGAGCCATTCATGATTCGCATATCTCCTTACAATGATGGGGTTCCTTCAACTTCAACTAGCTCAAGGTCCCCTTTTTTTGTAAGGATACCATCACCTATGCCTCCCAAGGATCCTTTTGTCATTAGGGTACCCCCTTCCATTAAAACCAAACCAACCGTTACAACAAGTGAACAATGTCCCCCTGTGGTAGCCAACACAACAACTTCTTTCCAATCAAACAACCACAACAAAAAATCATCAAGTATACAATGCAAGAAGCTCATATTAAAGCCTAAAAACAAAGACAACAAGCAGGCCAGGGCATGGAAGGAAGTAGGCCCACCCAAGCTTACTCTCATCTCATCTATCCTAATGAGCTTTGACACTTAGCCTGCTTCAACCAATCAACCATAGGAGGAGATCAAAGAATAAGGGAAAGGGAAAGAGACCAAGCCACAAAAATTGAAACACAAAGTTCACATCCTAGGGTGCATGAAGAAAGTTAAGAATAACAAGAATGAGAAATTGACAACCAATGACAAGAACATCCTTAATGCCATGGAGTAGGTCAAATAGTCTCTAAAGAAAAAATAAAAAATACATCTCTTAGCCTATTTGACTTGGTCATAACCTTCCATTATTGTTAGTGAGGACATACCCACTAGTGAGGAATCCATCCACGTAGTGATGGTACCTCCCTCACTAAAGGAAGAAACAAAATCAACCCCTAGGATGGTGAGACAACCAAAGCTTCCCTATTTATAACCATAAGAGTAGGACAATACAAAGTGCATAGGGTGCATTTTGATGATGGAGTAGCAACTAGTGTAATACCCTATACCATTATCAAATGTTTAAGCTTAATGGAGCACATGCAATACACTTCAACTTCTACCCTTAAATCTTGCAATGGATCTTAGGTGGCTATAAAAGGCTCCATTTTATTAGACTGGGTTGTAGGGGAACAATTTCCTCTCCCATCCACCAAGAAGTTCACCTACCTTATGAGAGAGGTGAAATAATCATCCATGACAATAGTGAAGTTCCTTTGGTGGTTAACAACATTAACATTGAACAAAGACTTGAAGTGGAGTTTCAAGAAGAAGCTCCTACTATTAACCATGTGGTCAAGAAGCCTAATAGAGCACACCATGGGAAGAGCTTCTCTTCAACATCATTAGGAAAGGAAATGGAGAATACAGGATTGTGCAAATTAGGCCATACACATTTCCTAATCTTACAAAGATTAGGAAGCACTTGCACAATTAATGTATTCCCCATTCAATTCTCTTAGCAGTGCACCTATAACCATGTAGCCTTATTTTCATATAGCCTTCTTAGTCTAATTTAAATATTATTGGCATATACCATTTTTGCTTTACTTTGTTTGACATTATTTGGCTTTACTTCATGCATAGCCTAATATTCACTTTCATTTACAATTTACCTTTTATGCCTTTTATTTTAAATATGAAGCATGAAAATACCACAAAAATGTTAAAACCTAAAAATTCATAAAAATTTTAAAATGTAAAAACATAATAAAAAATTTTCCTTTCCAAAATGTAGGGCCTACCATGGCCTTAAACTAGCAAAACCTAAGGTCCGCCATGGCCTAAAACTAGCAAAACTTAGGATCTACCATGGCCTAAAACTCACAAATAACGCATGGCCTGCCATAGCCTAAAAGTGGCAAATAATGCATGGCCTACCATGGCCTAAAACTAGCAAACCTCTTATAACCATTTACAACCTATCTTACATTATAGCAATTTTACTTATTTAACTAATATAGCCCTATAACATGAATGAAAACATAAAACATATAACATGAATAAAACATTAACCATCAAAACATATTAACAAAATTAAAATTTAAAAATAATAATAGTCTAAATGTTTGTTACATAGCATGAAATAGGTTTAAAAAATACATAAAATAATAAACTATCTCTCAAACATCCATGGCTAACTCTAGCCACAACATCATAATAACATGATCAACATCATAACAAGTAGAGATAACCAAAGACAATAACCAAATGATGGTACTAAGCGGCTCCTAGAGGAGGTTGAGGAGTACTTCCATCTTCACCACTAGGGCCACCAGTGTCACCTAGTACCTATGTCCCAATAACATAAGTTTAATCAGTAGTCAACATAATGTGAAACCAAATATATAGTTTTAACCACTTAGAACTAAAGTAAATCTATGAACAACTTTCATGAAAGACCAAGTAAAACCAAGTAGCATACTAATAATAGATAGCAATTTTATGCTGGAATATACATAAAATACTAAATGTTTTTATGTAAAAATATCAAAACCATAAAAACTATCTTATACCTATAACAACAATCACAAAAAAACCAATTTGAATTTTACAAAATTTTGCTAAAAATCCTAGTTAATAGTGAAACTAGTTGTAGTAAAAACTCTACAAAAGCTAGCTAAAATTTTTGAAAAAATAATTTTGAAAAAAAAATTGAGTGGTTGTTGAAAACTAAAATAANAAATAATTTTGAAAAAAAAATTGAGTGGTTGTTGAAAACTAAAATACAACATGTAAATAACCTTAAGAACCTTTAAAAACCACTATGAAAATGCAAAAAGTATACTAATGTTGCTGGTACAGCCAAGGAGATTTGTAGTTTTCACAATCAAAATTGCAACTGTATAAGGTAGTTTACACAAGAATAGAAATGATAATTTAGAACTAAATTTTTTTTTCTAAGGCTAGGAATTGAGTATACATGAAATTAAAAAAATTTGGAAATCTACATTGTAGTCCCAACTTGGAAAATGTTTTGTACAAAAATCTAAAACCATAACCAAATTCAAACAAAAATTGCACAATAACATGAAACTAAAAAGAATGGGCATAGAGGATCACTAATCAAAAATATCAAAAAATTCTTTTAAACTAGTAAAAGTAATTTCAAATCCTCCCCAACACCTTAGAGAATCCCCAGGAACCTAAGACATTGGCTAAAATAATTTTCCAAGTGTCTACATTATCCACTTTCATAGGGGTAAAGCCACAAAAAACTAAAAATTTTGGCATATACTAATCTATGAAAAAAATTCATAGAAAACTAATCATAGATCCAAATTCAATGATTCCATAGCCATTTGAACTATTAAACCCCAAACTAAAAACCCACAACCTAAAAATCTAAAAAATTCTTAACCATTTTTGTAGAAAAAACAATGCAAAAGTAACATGAGAAAAAAGAATGTGAAAGCCAAAAACCTCACTTTGCGCTAGCTTATAAAAAAATCATAAAAAACTAACTATAGATCCAAATTCAATGATTCTATAGTTTTTTTATCTAATAATTGATAAACTAAAAACCAAAACTTGAAAACACAAAAATTTATTAATTTTTTTGGTATGAAAAAATACCAAAGTGACTTGAAAAACAACCAAAAAACTGGAAACCCACTATACATTAGCTTATAGAAAAGTTCATAGAAAATCAACTATAGGTTAAAATTTAGTGGTTCAAAGACTAGTTAGAAGAAAAAATAGTATGCAACAACCCTATAGCCATAAAAATTAAAATTTCTAAGCCATTTTCCTACAAAATAAATTCAAAAGTGACATTGCTTTTGGGAGGAAAAAGGGCAGAAAACACATAGAATTGATTAAAACAAAATTTATAACATAGTGTAGAACAAACTCAAAATCCAAGTTATATCAAAAATTCATGAAAAAAAATTGAATCTAATGTAGGAATTTCATGAAATTAAATTTTAACAAATACACAAACCTACACAAACACAAATGCCCAAAATCTAGCAAAATTTCTTATGAAATGGTTAGAGATTGTGTACTTGGGAGTGATGGCAGAAGAACCTTCATCAATCAAGGGCTATGTTAGGTTGGAGAGATCTTTAGCAATAGTGTCAATATCCTTCAAGTATAGATTCTTCTTAGTTTAGCCCTATTCTTTGACATCTTGAATAAGTAACACTAAAATTGACAAAACCTTCACACTTCTAAAGCCTCCTGTTACAACTATGCCTAGTCCTTGGGGTGGAATGGCTAGACTATGCTAGAAATAGATGTGGTTGAGGAAAGAAAAAGATTAGAGTTCTAGTGCTAGGTGTTGTAGGTTAATATTGGTAAGAGAATTATGATTTGTGCAAAATTGTAATTTGGAAACCAATCCCAAACTTATGCACACACCAACAAAACCTTGGTTTTTCAAAATGCTTATTCAAGTCTCACTTAACTTCATGATAGCAATTAGAAAGTGGGATTACGCTAGGTGAGTGGGAAATTAGTTCATTTAAAAATTCAAACTTAGGGTGGGGCCCACTATATGCCTCACCAACAAGCCAATGGAAATCCTAAAACAGTTGGATTTTCAGGTTTTCCATGGTGACTACGCTGGGTTTAAGCATTCAAAAACCTTAAAACAGATTTCAAAACTCAAACACTATCAAAATCCACCATCCAACTATCCATACATGCCATAAAATATTATGCCCAAAGTGCAAAACCAAGTGTTGGCATTGATGGAAACTAGACACCAAGGAAGGCCAAAACTCACACCAAAACCTACTACTTATAGTGACTACGCTGGACAATAGCCTGACTACGCTGGCCAATAACCTAACTATGCTAGCCAACATAATCACAAATGGGATAATGTCTTCTACAATTAACCAAACTCTTGATCCATTCCAAAATTATCAAATCATGCACCAAAGCCTACGTTAACTCCAAAATTCTACAAAATTGGTCAAAAAGCATCAAAAATCATTTTCCTTGCATGGACTACCTTAACTATGCTAGCTAGTGTATTCCTAGTGTAGTTGAGCAAGGAATGAATACCAACAACTAAAAATAGCCTCCACAATGACACAATTTGAACCCTAAAGTCTCTAATAAGCCTAAAATGCAAGGAAACCAATTAAGAATGGAAAATTTTGTACTCCCACATTCAAACTACACTAGGGATGGCTAGGAATACACTAGCTAGAATAGTCCCAACATAGTAAGAAAAGGATGAATCATTAAAAACTAAAAATAACCTCCAAAATGACATATCTTGACCTTAACACTCTTTGGAACCTCTGGTAACCTTACACTAACAAATTGTAAGATAAAAGAAGGTCAAATCCTATTTCCACCTTAGGACTACATTGAAGAAGCTTGGAACTACATTGGCTACTATAGTTCTAGTGTAGTCCCACTTTCAAAACACTAAAATAGATCACCAATATGTCAAATCGACTTTTGGAAGCATTATCTCAACTCCAGAACACTGCTGGAGACTTCAAAGACTACTAAACCCTACCAAACAAGTTAAAAATCAACAAAACTTAGCCTACACCAATCAACTATGTTGGAACTATACTAGCTAGCATATTCCAATGGTGTAAGATTAGTCTAGAACCAAAACAACCATCAAAACTAATCATCTCTAGCTTGAAACCCTTGTTTCGAACACTAGTGATCCAAGAACTTAGAAACCTAGTGGATCGACAATGAAATTTGACCAAAATTCAAAATTCATCTTGTGAATCTGTTGGAGCAAGCTTGAACTATGTTGGCCACTATAGTCCCATTGTAGTCATGCTCATAGGATGATTTCACTAGTGATTTAACACTCTAGATAGCCTAGAACCTGAGTTGGAAACCAAGAACCTTGTTTGGCCTTACCTAGCTACAATTCCACCTTATTTTGACCATGGAAATGTTAGGTTTTCCTCATCTACTCTAAGACCAATCTCAACTATGCCAACTAGCATAGTCTAAATGGAAAGTGATCATTTCAATGCCTAAAAAACCTTTAGAATCGACCATCTTGAGTTAAAACCCTAACTAGGAAAACCAGTAACCCTGTCTTGGAGGACCTTGATGATGTCTTGAGATTATTGAGGTTCTAGTGAGAAACTTAGTTTCAGTATTTTCTCCTTACCATTATGTGTTGTAATAGGAACCACAACTAGAGAGTCTTCAATAATGTCACTAAGCTCAGGGTCAAGGATTTTAACTAGGCTTTCTGGTTACTCAAGGATTTTCTCTATGAAGGCTATGTGGTCAATGGGACTCTCAAGCTCAAACCTAGGTGATTGAGGTCAATGAATCATTCAACATTACCATGAGGTCTGCTAAGACTCAAGGGTAAAAGGATTTGCATCCAAGTGTCCATACTCCAATCCTAATGTTATCAAATGACCAATGTAAAGGCAAATGATATCAAATGACAAGGCAATGAAGGTCAACAATGCATAATAAGGTTAAATCAAGTCAAAATAAAATGAAATAAGGTAAAAATAAATAAAGGGGGGAAATGGTTCATATTAGTCAATCAAGGTTATATTTTACTAGTTGTAGGCCTTAGCAGGCTATGATGAAAGGTTGTAGGGTTGATGGATGACTTTGAGTTGTAGGGAGATTGTTTTGAGGTAGTTTGAAAGTAGAAATGAAACTCCTTGAAACTACACTGGACCCATGCTAGATCCACACTAACCAACATGGGTGGGATAAGCTCCAACATGGTTAGTATCAAAATGTAAGTTTTTGGATTCATTATGACTAATTTTGCAGTTCTAATGGCATGTATTGCAAGCACAATGGACTATGGATGAAGATTTGTCAACTTTGGTGTTGATTTGACACTCTAGAGGCCATAAATGCCATCTAGAACTATCACCCATGCTAGGACTACGCTGGCCAATGTGTTCCCAATGTGGCTCCATGAGAAAAATGAGTTTGTGACATTCCAAGGTTAAAATTTGTGTTCTATTGGCTTTCGAGAGTAGCATAGGGACATCGAGGTTGGGAACCGTTTGTCTAAAAGCAAAAACATGCTATCAAATATGGGTTTTGGAACCTTTTCCTCCTAGAGCTATGCTGGCCAACATAGTTGATGGTAGCTTTAATGTGAATTGGAAAACCTTGGCATTTCCATGGTTAAAACAAAGCCAAATTGCAACTAGTTTTAAGATCTCATGATTCTAGCCTTTCTGAATTAAGTACTATGTCATTTGGAGTGTTTTGGGGGTAGTATAACTTCTTTGGAACCTCAACCATGCTAGAGCCACATTAGCTAGCATGGATTTGGTCCTCCTTAGCATAGTTGCACCTAGATTTTGGCTTTTTATTAGTTTTATTGGTGAATCAACCAAGTTCTTGGGTTCCAAGGGTTGCTACTGATCATGGCTAAGGTTTTTGGCTTAGAATTATTAATTTTGGGTTATTTATGTCCATCCCCCATAGAATACATTAGCTAGCATAGTCCTAGAATGCATGGGGGAAGTATGATGGGTTTGTGCCATTTTTGATCTATTTTGCAGGGTTTGGTGGTCTCTAATACCTCTAGCAGGGTTTTAGGACTAGGATGATGCATCCAAATGTTGATTTGGCTTACTTATGACTTGTTTTTGTGTTTTCATGGAGGATCAATGTTGGAACTAAACTAGCTAGTGTAGTCCTAAGCCTCCTCAACATGGTTCTAAGGTTTGAAGTGGATTCTAGCTTGTTTTTCCTTAATTTTTTGGCATTTTAGGATTATTGAAGACCCTAGGAAGGTGTGAAGGCTAAGATATGGTACTTTGGAGGTTATTTTTGGGTTTTGATAGTCCAAACCCCTAACAACTACATTCTCCAACATAGCTGGGATGCCCTACAATGTAGTTCTAAGGTTAAAGTTTGATTTTTCTTGAATTTTACTAGTTATTTGACATTCCATGATTATCAAAGGCTTTGAGAGAATGTAAAGATTAAGAAATGACACTTTGAAGGGTAATCAAGACATTCAATGGATAAAACCCTACCAACCATGTTGGGACCACACTAGCTAGCATGGTTTGGATGCCCCTTAGCATGGTTCAACCAATATTTTTAGTTTATAACACTTGTTCATAAATTTTAGAAGGTTCCAGAGATGCTGAAGACTCTAGATAGGGTTTAGGGCATAGAGTGATCATTTTAGAGTCAATTGAAAGCTTGGTTGGTGTTTGGAATCCCCATCCCACCTGGAGGAACATTGGCCAAAGTTTTTGATCCCTTGGTTAGTGTGGATGCTTAAAATGGCTTATTTTGCTATGAGTTTTGGCTTCCTTTGATACTTGGAACTTTCAATGTCAACATTTGGTTTCCAAATTTGGCATGCAGGTTTCCTAGCTTCAACATGTTGTGCATGGATGACTAGGGGGTAGTTTTTGATAGTAATTCAAGTTAGAAATATATCCTAAGGCTTTTTAGGGACTTAAGCCCAACGTAGATGTGGGTAGGAGTTGTAAATCCCATTATATTGGGATTTTTAGTATTTTTTTTGGGAGGCATCTAGTGGGACCCATCCAAGTTTAAATGGTTTTTTGGTTCAAAACTTCCCAACAATTGAAAATGGTTTCAAATTTTCTCCTATGAAATAATAGTTCACTATGGGTTGAGTGGGTGTTTTGGACAAGGTGTTTGGATTGAGGGTGCATAAATGTGGAATTCCTTTTCACATATTAATTTTACTAGATTTCATTCTCAAAACTCATTTCTCATAGGTAGCACATCATAATAGAGCTCTTCTACCTTGATTTTGGCTTCAACTCCATCAATCCTTAACTTTTTTTTACCAAGAACTCACCTAGGAGAAGTGTAGTTGTGAGGAGATTGATAGATTTTGAAGGTTTTACATTAACCACTCAAGATGTTGAAAAGGAGAGCTTCAACAAGTAAGAACCAAGCCTTGGAGGAGGTAGATGCAGCTGCAAAGGGACTCTCCACCCTACCATAGCCTCTACTTATGGAGGGTTCATTTTCCATGACTACCAAGTACACCATTCCTAGCCATTTTTTTGTGGATTCTTTGCTAAGAACCTAAGCATTTTTCTTGATGTACGCTTATTACTTGCATGAAATTTGATTTTGTAAAATTATTATGCTATATTTAAGTCATGGTTATGGGTTTGTAATGTTATTTTAGTTTTAGTATTTATTTAAGTTGAGTTTTAAATTTAATTTTGCCTCATTTTATATGTTTTTAGTACTTCCTAGCCAAAAAAGTATTGTCACTTTCTGATTTTTTACTAGAAAGCATAAAATATCTCATTTCTAGGGCCATAAGATTATTTTCTACTATTTATTGGTTCTTCTAGTTGTGAAATCATTGAACTCTATTCTACAATTAATTTTTTATGGATTTTTCCATAGACCCATGCATAGTGAAATTTTGGGTTTTCATTGTTTTATCCCCTCGAAATTGGGCAATGTTGACATTGTAAGAAATTGTTTTGCTAATGTCCTAGCTTCCTAGGGCTGCCTAGGGTTGTCTGGGAGGGTTTGGAATTAGTTCTAGAAATTTTTTTAAAAATTTCATATTTTTTTAAATATTCTAATATAGAAGTTTTCTGAAGTTTTAGGTTTTTCACAAAATTTTGTAAACTTTTGTTATGGTTTGGCTTGTTATGTAAATTTTTCCTAGGCATAAAACAATAGCATTTTGATGTCAATTTTTTTTGATTTTTTCATGTGTGTAGTGCCTAGACTTAGAAAAAAATTTAGTAAAGATTTATCATTTTTTGTGTATGCATAAATTACCTTCTACAACTATAGATTTGGTTGTTGAAACTACAAACCTTCCTGGCTGTATAGGTAGTGTTGGTCTATTTTTTGGACAATTTTAAAAATTCCTATGATCATTTATTTGTTGTATTTTAGTTTCCAATAGTCATTTGAAATTTTAAAAAATTTTAACTAGCCCTCCTAGAGTGTTTACTATATAGCTAATTTCACTGTAAACTAGGATTTTCAATTGAAATTTTGTCAAATTCAAGTTGGCATTTCATGGTTGTTATTGTGGGTTATGTTTGGGTACAACCTAATTCTCAAGGTTTAAGTTTTTATATAAATTTTTTTTACCATTTTTATGTATAGTTTCACCACGAAATTTTCATCTACGTTAGTGGATCACTTTATCCTTTGTTTAATTTTTTCTATGTTTTGTTTTCAGTCTTAATGAATGTGAGTTTTGTATTTGGTTGTTTGTTTTGAAGCAAAAATGTTGGCATTATGCTTATTGTTATTTGATCAATAATTGTGAACATTTTCATTATGGTCATATAAGGTCTTTGATGGTTATGATTGGGTTTTGTAGGATCTTCTTGAAGCCAATCTTGGTGGTGATTGAGATTGTTCGACTTTTGTGTTACATCCACACACTAGCATCCAACATCTTGCCTACTGACATGATCTTGGACCATGGATCCCTTTGGTTTAGGCTAGGGGCCAATGAATTCCTAGCCTACCTATTGTAGAATTTCAATGTGATGGTGTGGTCACACTTAGCATCTGAAATAACAATCATAATTGTGAAATCCTAACTATCCAACTCCACAAGTTTGATTGTTAAGTTTGTAGTTGATGATCTTGACACTTGTGTAGAGGGTAACCAACATGATGGCATGTACATGAGAGGTACATGATAGCTGTCCAAAATTTGGGCCATGCTTTAAGTTCATCTAGTACAATGCCAACAACACATTTTTGGTTGGTCATCAAGTTCACACATTTTTTGAAAATCCTCCTAATAGTGTCTACTGTTTGGAGGGTGATGAGCAGCAAATACCCCTACACTTAACCATATGAATCACTAAGCATTCACATGCAATCTGATCAAATTTTGTGGACCCTTTGTGTACACTAGCCTCTAGGAAGTGAACTTGCACTAATAATCATTCGTTGTCTTCCCAATTACACTTGTGATATGCAAAGGTATGGTTAAGTGTAATTAAGGCATATGATTTTTTTTATTTTTATGTTTTGTGTTTTGGGTGCTTAAAATAAAGGATGAAAGGAATGAAGTAATTAAATTGCTAATTTAATCTAACTAACTAACCAATGTCTAAATAGTCTTAACATAAGCATCTAATCCCACTTTTTGTACACATCCTAAACACATACAACACTACTAGATTATCAAACGTTAAGTGTTACTGGGATTGCCAAGTGTCATGTACATGATCAAAGTGGTCATACTTATTTACCTAATTAATTGCAATTTAATCTAGCTTAATTACTTAAAGCATTAAAGGAAATTGCATGAAATATTAAATGCATAAAGAAAATATTTAATGTAGCCAAAGTGTTGCAAGGTTTATCAGAAAGCTCATCTTTATTGCTACACACACTACTGTGCTTAGGTACAACAATGCTTAAATAAAGATTTGTATGCTTAATGAATCCTGCTATGAGCACTTGGGAAAATATTCTAACTCTAGGAAAGAAAAACTATAAGAGCTTTGCTACACTATGACAAAAAAGACTTCAAAATTATGTGCCCAAGTGTTATATTTATAGGCCAACACACATCTTGTGATATCAAATATCTGACATTGCTTCTTGATCCCCAATATCGAGTATCCAATATCAAGGCTCTAATATTGAAGCTAGATTAAATACACTTCATCATATCCCCATGACTAAATGAAAACTCATTCTTGAGTGAACAAAAGAAGGAACAAGTCCCTTGCAAAATATTGATAAGGTATGAGATTATTGATTGACATGCAAACTAATTTAGATGAAATAGACAAATTTAAAGTGCACAAGTGTATAGATTTATAATCTTTTACAAAATTGGATATTCATGATAATAAAATTAAACACCTTGGTCAAAACTAACATCCAACTACTTTGGAAACTGAAGGACAAGGAAGAAGATTCAATGATCATGAAGGGGCCTCGTTGCATGGTGCTAGTGCTTATTCTTTGGTGAAGATAGTGCCACTTCTAGTCCACACTTTCCATTGCAATCACAACAAAAGCATGTAGTGTGCAATGTGTAACTTATAGCTTTTAGGTACCTTATCTCATTGGCAGTTACACTTGGCTAGGTTGTGATTATGGTGGATTAATTTTTTTAATATTATTTAATTTTTATGGTTATCAGAGTGGCGTTGAAAGGGTTTAACTTTATGGATTGATGTTGTTAGTATTAGTCCTTAGTTAAACCTTTGTGAAAGTTAGAAAAATTCAAAAGAAATTGACTATAAAAAAATTGAGTGGCCCCCATGACATAGAGTGTACCTCTAGTAGCAAGAAGACTAAAAGTGAGGTGAAATGGATAAGAAGTTCATCATTAAATTCTAAAAAGCTCAAATGCGATAAAATTATTAAAAAGGGTTAAAGAATTTACAACAAAAAAATGATTTCATTGAAAAATAGTATGAAGATGTGCATAATTGGATGTCATTGATGGCACATGCAACAGGATTTGATTATGAGAATGCCTAAGAATAAAGAACTTAACTATCCCAACCAAAAGGTATGCAAGTGGATCCTCGCCAAAGTAGGTACATGCCCTTTATTTCCCTTGCATATCCTCAAACCAAGGAGTTCACAGGCCCCATGGGTGATTAATGGTTATGGAAAGTTAAGTACAAAAACCTAGAAGAAACTACCTAAGAATTTCAACACATTAGACCAAGACATTGAACAAGGACATGAACATCAATAGTAAGGTGAGGCATTGAAAGCATAGATGGATAAAAGAGAGAATGTAGAATGGAGTTCACAATTAAAATCACATGAAGTCCCTCGTGAATTTTATGGTTAAATGACCTGATAAAATCCATCCTTAGTCCATACCAAAACGAACCATGTTTAGTGACTTTACATTGTCATCCCCTTGAGATACAAGAGTTCTCCCAAAGGCAACCATTGCCCTTATTTGATAAGAAAAGAGAAGCATGAAGTGCGAAAGGGCCTTAGTTAGAGGGGACCTTCAGGCATGAGCAACATGTCTTTCTAGTCCTAGAACCAATGCTTATAGCCTATTTATTTTATCTAAGGTGCTTGCTTTAAATTCCTATCATTTTTTTTTTGTTTTTTGTAATGATTTTTTATGGGAACAACACGACGCAAAGACTTATTCAACTTCATGTTATTAGTTGACATAGAATAGTAAGAAATATATGAAAACACTCATGTACCTAAGAAATTAGAAAGGAATAAAGAGTATTGAGTTCCCTTGAAGTCACATCCTATTCAAGCCCTTAAATCCTTTTCAATTTTGAAAACTACTAAGGTCACATGTTCGTTAAAGGTTTGTTAAGGAAAGGGACCTCATACTTCTAGAACCAAAAATACCATACTTATTTCATGAAAAGAAACCATGTGTTAGTTATCACTAACAAAACTGAAAGTTAGAGCACATGTCCACATAAAGCAAACAACATTGTATCTTATTAGCAATAAGGCATGTTATTATTAAAACACAGTAAGAAAATCACACTAAAATAAAGAAAAATATACAAGAAATTGTAAAATAGTTAAGAAAAATAAAGCATATTAACAATGTTGTAAAACAAAATAAAATGGTGTAAAAAGGTAAAAAGTAGAAAAGAAAAAAAAGGTGTAAAAACAACAAATTATAAAATAAAAATGTGTAAAAAAAATAGAAAAAACTAAGGAGCCATTTATATGATTAGCATGGATGGTTGTCTTCCCCATGACTAAGTTGGAAGGAGGAGATCCAAAAAATCAAGTGTGGATATTCATTTGAGCAGGTGTTGTGACCAATAGCTTCCTTATACTTATGGAAAGGTTTAATTTGTTGCATGTTGACTAGTTGTTTCTTGTCTGGCTCTTAAGTTTGTAGATTGACATGATCCTAGAAGGAAAGATTTTAGAAATAATATAAGGGCCTTTCCATAATATTTGGAACTTGGTTCATTGTATCATATGTGTGGGATTCTAGTAGAGGACCTTATCTCTTGGTTGAAATTTGACTTTTCTAATTCTAAGGTCATGGCATTTTATTGTTAAATGTCTTGTGTAACTCGTTAGATGATAGGGCCATCAATTGATTTTTATCTAGCAGGTTAAGATTTATTAATCTTTCTTTTTGTGCTAGACTTAAATCAAGGTTAAGGTCACAAGCTATTGAAAGTGTATGGAGCTCAAATTAAATAGGAAGAGTTGGCCATTTTCTATACACTAGCTCATAGGGAGAGTAGCCTATAGGGAGATTCTAGGTGGAGTAGTAGGCCTAGAGGGCATCATTCAGTTTCATGCACCAATCTCTCCTATATTTGCTAACTATTCTTGTTAAGATCTTACTAATTTTCCTATTTGTAATCTTAGCCTGACCATTGGCTTGGGGATGATAAGGTGTTGTTAATTTATGCTTAACCCTTAAGCATTGCATGAGATTCTAAAATATAGTGCTTATAAAGTGGGTTTCATTATAAAAAATTAATGCACATGGCACATCAAACATGTTTACAACATTCTATTGTATAAACCAAGTAGTAATAGAAGATGTACAAGGTGATAACTACTTCTTATGTCCATTTTGAATAATAGTCAAGACCAACTATGATGTATGCCTTTCCATTTGACATGGGAATGATGGGACTCATGAAGTTAATGCCCCAAATGTTGAAGGGTTCTAGTGGTTGGATTCACTACTAATGATCCTCCATGTGAGCGGTCATTCCACCATCATGTTGGCAACGTTCAAAAAAGTTGATAAATTGGTGAGCATCCCTAAAAAGTCTTGGCCAGTAATATTTTTCCATCAGGATCTTAATGGCCATGCATCTTCCTACATAGTGGGCCCCACAAGAACCCTCATGAGCATCTTGGAGAACATGTAGTTGATCAACATCAGGGACACACCAGCAAACTAGGCCATCGATGCACACCTTGTAGAGGTGCCTGTTAATCTCCATGAAACATTTCACTTGGTGAAGAAACTATTATTTCTTCTTGTAGTTTAGCTCTTCTAGCATCTCTTGAGTGAGAAGATAGGTAAGAATGCCATCATATCATTTAGGCTTAGTGAGCAATTGTTTAGTTATAGCCCTGGTAAAGAGAAGTTCATTAGGAAACTAATTAGACCATGGGCTTTCCACCTCTTTATTGTCCCATCTCAACCAAGACAAGTGGTTAGTGACCATGGTTTTAGTTTCTTTTTTATCTACCATGGTAAGATCAAATTCCAACAAGATCATTAGCCACCGTATGACATAAGGGCTCACCATTGGCTTATTCATCAGAAAGTAAATTGCACTATGGTCTATGTACACAAACACCTTGTATGTAAGGACATAATACCTAAATTTCTCTAAGGTAAACACCACTATAATCAATTCTTTTTCTATGGCGATGTAGTTTAGCTATGCATCCATAATGCTTGAGCTTGCACATTATATGTAATAAGGATGTTTCTAATCATCCAACTACGTAAGCATGGTCCCCAAGGCATAATTTGATGCATCTGTCATGACATGAAATGGTCTGGACTAATCTAGTGCTCGTAAAATTGGAGATTCTAAAAGTCTCTTTTTTAGCTGTTGGAATGCATTTTCACATTCCTTGTTCTAAACAAATGAAGCATCTTTCTTTGTTAGCTTGACCAAAAATTTTGTGATTTTAGAGAAATTATCTATGAATCTTTGGTAGTAACTAGTGTGTCCAAGGAATGACTAAAAATATTTTATAGTTTCTGCTTGATGGGTAATTCCTTGGATGATCCTAATCTTTTTAAGGTCTACCTTCATCACTGCTTGTGAAATTCTATGCCCCAACACAATTCCCTCTTGGATAATTAGGCAANGTGAAATTCTATGCCCCAACACAATTCCCTCTTGGATAATTAGGCAGCTCTTCTACCAATTGAGCCAAAGATTGATCTCCACACATCTTTTGAGCACTTGCTCAAGATGGTCCAAGAATTGCTCAAATGTAACCCCATAGGTGGAGACGTCATCCATGAAGACTTTCATCCCACTATCGATTTTCTACTAAAAAATACTTAAGACCAAGCATTGGAATGTTGCAGGAGCATTACATAGGCCAAAAGGAATCTTTCGATATGCAAAAGTGCCCTAAGGGCTCATGAATTTTGTTTTGGCTTGATCCTCTAGCATGATCTGGATTTGGTTATAGCCACTATAATCATCCAAGAAGCTATAATAGTAATGCCCAAAAATAGTATACAACACTTGATTCACAAATGATAATGGAAAGTGATCTTTGAATGTTGCCATATTCAATAGTTGAAAATCAATTTAGATGTGCCACATGTCATCTTTCTTTGGCACAATCATGAGTGGGCTAACCCACTTACTATCTGCAAGTGGATAGATAAACCCCACCTTGAGGAGTTTTTCAATTTCCTCTTTAACAATCTACTTCAATTTGGAATTCAATCACTACTATGGCTACCTCTTTGTCTTCATGGCCAAATTAGTGTAGATAATGTTGGCATATCCTAGGATCAATCCCTATGAGTTTAAGATATGACCAAGCAAAGGTTGTTGGCCATTAGTTAGCCACCTTCGATAGCATTTGTTTCTATTTAAGAGCAAGATTAGCATTGATGATTACTAGTTTGTCATTTTTTAAAAATGCATACTCAATGCCAGTAGGTAGATTTTTTAACTTTAAGAGCTCTTGTTTAGAATTTTTAGGGATTTCCAACTCTCCCCAATAGGTATCACAATTTGCATTATTAGAGAGTTGGTGATAAACTTGCTCTAGTTCATCCATGCCTTCCATGTAGGCACATGTTAGGCTCTTAGCAGGTTCCATGCAATGTGTTGAATTGCTCTCAGGATCAACTATCAATCACTAGTTGCCCTCCTACTTTGTGGCTACTACATACAACAACCTTTGAATTTCAAATATATCAGCACACTGATTGCATGCTTTGATAAATACACTATTAACAACCCATAGTTTCTACACACAAATGAACCTTGTATTATTGTACATGATGCATGGAACTTTCTTCATCTTGATCTTTTCAAATGTATTTTCTTTAGAGGTTTCAAGGAAAAGATCTCAGATCCCCAATCGTGCATTGACAATGCTTAGCCAAGCCCTTCCCATGATGACTGGAAAGTCCCCCTTACAATTTTCTACTTAGATCACTAGGAAATTAGCAGGGTACAAATGGTGGTTACAATGTCCTTCATTAGTTCCAAGGAAATAGTGATGGACTAATCAGCCAACTTGAGATAGATTTTTCTTTTCTTAAGTGAATGTAGGTTCCAAGCTTTATACATCCTGTGGAAAATTAGATTAACACCAGAACCTAAATCTAGAAGAGCCTTACAAGGCTCATTCCTAGGAATTTGAAGGTAAATAAGGGGACTTCTAGGTTCAGATAGTTTCCTGGAATGGTAACCAGCTTTTATCCTATTGGTTACCACATGAATTAGCATGATAGTATCTAATTTGGGAGGTGTTTGGTTTAAAGGGAACTCAAACAAATTAGATGCAGAGAAAGATGGAGAAGTAGGGTTGCTAGCTGCAAGTGTATGTTAGGGTTTAGTTCTGTTGTTGGTTCGGAAGAAAGGTCTTTTCATGATCTAGTTTCTAAACCACTTAGCTGAGAAGCCAACTATAAGTTAATAGCCCTCATTGCATTATGTTTTTGTAGATGAGGTGGAAATTCTTCTTGCATGATGAAGCAGGGGGTAACTAGGTTAAGGGTGAAGGAACATATGTAGAAAGATGAGGAGGGTAGTATGGATGTGGGGACTCCTCCTTGGAAGATGGAGAATAAGTTCAATAATACTCAAGAAGGTAGTAGTAATGCTAAAAATAAGCGTGATTAGAAGAGTTAGATGGAGACATTGGTTGCTGAACATAGTACCCATATGGATATGGTTGTTGTCAGTAAGGGTACTACTACCTTGGTGGTGGTCTCCCCCACAACTATGGATGTTTCAACAACTGGTATTGCTCATATGGTTGTGGTGGAGCTCCACTTGGATAATAAGCTTGTTGTTGCTAGTGGAAGTACCTTGGATTGCCTTTAGGATAAGAAAATCTTCTAGGTGCTTGTCTTCTTGTCAATCTAAGATTCAATGCATACACATCAAACTTCTACAAGTGTGACATGATAGGGCAACATCCTTTAGGATGTTTGTATTGGTAGATGTCACATCCACTATCATCATCTGATTTTTTCTCCATGAATTCTTCTACTGTAGTAGCTTTGCCCTTATCCCTTTGGTAGGCACATTTAGTTTCGCTCAGCCTCCTATGGTCATCATCACTACTCTGCTCTCTTGATTCTTCTATGACTTTTAGAGTAGTTTGGAAATTTTTGTCCAAAGAGTCCCATAATTTATCAACCTTGGACAATATATTGGAAACATATTTTTGGATTGGCAAGGTTTTTTATTGCACCACCTCATCAAGTGATGACTCCTTGTTATCATAAAATTGGACCTCCCTTTTTTGATGGAAGGATCCTGGTTATACTCCTAGCACTTTTCCATTTTCTTAACTCTCCTTCTTATTTTTCTACCTACTTTACCAACCTTTGGATCTAATGGGTTCTAAGTTTTGATAGTCTTCCTTAGGCATAGATCCAGGAATTCTTCTTGTTTTTTATCTAAGTCTATCTATGATGTGGTGAAGTTGTTCCCATTGAGAATAACCATGGACAGGGTATCAGTGTATGAGAGAATAGTATTTAATCATGATGGAATCCAAGGGTTTATGTATTCCTTGCTTCTATCCATGGATCTACCTTCTTAAATTAGACACTTAAAAGTATGTCTAATATCTATCATTGAATAGCTTTAGCATTGTACTCCACCTACAAATAGATTCTAGATCCAAAGACTGATACTAGCTTTCTACTTTCATGATGATTGTCCTAGGAAATATCCTTAATTATTACCAATCATTTTCAATATTCTATAAGACATAGGCATCATGAAAGACTTGAAGATGTGTTTGAGAATTAGAGTTATATCCCCCCTCAAGTCTAGGGACATTGTTCATGTCAAGTCACTTGATCTTCCTATCTTTCACATGCTTGGTTGGAATGTTTACTACTTCTACAATGTTCAACATGCTTTAGGTGGTAAGTGAAGGCTAATCATCATCATTATTTTAATGATGCCTATGATGTCCTCTGCTACCCCTTCATTCATAATGGTCTCTATGATTATCATTGTCTCGTTATTCACCTTCATCATAGTTGTTCTTTCTGTGGCGTTTGTCAACACTAAAAGAGGAAGAAGAAGATGTAGATGAAGAGGATGAAGAAGAAGTAAGATTTCCATCACCTTGGTATCTACCACCTCCTCTACACTTGTCATGGCTACATTCATTAGCTTTCTTGTCATCTTGATGCTTGCCTAAGCCCCTTCTTTGACTCCCACTTTTGCCTAAACTTGAATCGTTGATTATGGATTATAGATTCAAGTTCAGGCCCTCATCATCCATATCAAGGGATGGAGAATCTTCATAGTGAGAATCTCCAAAGGGAGGATCCTAATTATCATTTTGGTTTAGCAAGAACAAGGGATTTGTGAACCATTTTCCCTTTAAAGCCTCATGGTTCTTCTCCTAGCTTTAATCTCTCTTGGGTTGTGTTTTAGTGGGATGGTAGTCTTAGTAGTCATGATCATGCACAATGTACTCTTCTTGAAGATCCTAGATGCCCAATCTCCTAAGAGTTTGAAGTAGCATCCTAGGCACATATCAATTAGGAGGCATTAAAATATTACCCTCCATATCTCTCCACCATAGTTTTTCATCTTGATGCAAGATGAAGGTGAAGTTAGGCACATACTCATTTGGATGAGCATATACCACCCTACATTCTTGAGGCACTAATGGTTTAGTACCATCATTACTATGAAAAGTAGACATTTTATAATTAAAATAAGATATTAGTGTGCTTAAATTATTATATTTATTTTTAGGATGATGTTAACCTTAGGGTTCATCCAATGATGTTACNTATCTACCTTCGGGTAGACTCTGTTCCATGGGATTCTCTTCGTCTCTGACTTCTTGCAATCATCGACCGTTTTCCGAAGAAGCTTCTTCGTTTTAAGGATGTTTTGTTACAAAACAAGGTTCGTAAACCTTGCAACTTTTACATCATCCCTAAAATTCATAAACCGGTCATGGTTGGGCGCCAAATTTGTTCTTATAAGGGCTACTTCCTTGAACCTGCTTCTCGCCTGCTCCATTTCTTGCTGTTCTCGATCCTTTGCAGTCAACCTAACCACCTTCTAGATTCCTCCGCCTTGATCCAAGACCTTCATGCTAGATCTCTACCTCAAAATGTACTTCTATTTACATTTGATGTAGAGTCTTTGTATCCTAGCATTCCCACGGATCAAGGTCTTCAGGCTCTCCAGGAAATGGTTAATGAATACTTTACTGCAAATCCGATCCCTTTTCAGTCAATGTACAGCAACGCCATCATGCAACTCTCTGCCTTCGTGCTCTGAGAACACTACCTTGAATTCAATGGGGTAGTTTACAAACAAACCAGAGGCACAGCCATGGGTAGCAACTTTGCTGTTGTTTACGCATGCCTTTTTCTGTGTCACTTGGAAAAGCATGTTTTTGTTGCTCCTAGTTCAGATAACCTTTTATATTTTAAAAGGTTTATCGATGACGCTTTTGGCATTTGGAGTGGCTCTGAGGACTCCCTTCGTACCTTGCTTGAAAGGTATGGTAATGTTTACCCTTCCATAAACATCACCTCCACCTTTTCCGACTCCTCGATTAATATTTTGGATGTTACTTTTTTCAAAGGTTCTCAATTTGTTAATACTGGTATTCNCCAATCTCCTAAGAGTTTGAAGTAGCATCCTAGGCACATATCAATTAGGAGGCATTAAAATATTACCCTCCATATCTCTCCACCATAGTTGTTCATCTTGATGCAAGATGAAGGTGAAGTTAGGCACATACTCATTTGGATGAGCATATACCACCCTACATTCTTGAGGCACTAATGGTTTAGTACCATCATTACTATGAAAAGTAGACATTTTATAATTAAAATAAGATATTAGTGTGCTTAAATTATTATATTTATTTTTAGGATGATGTTAACCTTAGGGTTCATCCAATGATGTTACTGATTTTCACTATGCCTAGATAGTGCATGTTTCAAACAAAAAGGAGTCCTTGGAAATGATGCCAATGATGAGTGGTGAAAACTCATTCACTCAACCATATGAATCACTAAGAATTCACGAGTGATACAATCAAATTTTGTGGATCCTTTTTCTTCTATTGCACTAGCCTCTAGGAAATGAACTTGCCCTAATAATCATTCATTGTCTTCCCAATTACACTTATGATATGCAAAGATATGATTAAGTGTAATCGAGGCATATAATTTTTATGTTTTATGTTTTGGGTGCTTAAAATAAAGGGTAAACGAAATGAAGTAATTAAATTGCTAATTTAATCTAACTAACCAATGTCTAACTAATCCTAACATAAGCATTCGATCCTACCTTTCGTACACATCCTAAACACATACAATGTTATTGGGTTATCAAGAGTTACATGTTACTGGGATTACCAAGCATCATGTGCATGCTTGAAGTGGTCATATTTATGCGTTTAATTAATTTCTATTTAATCTAGCTTAATTTAGCTTAATTACTTAAATCATTAAAGGAAATTGCAAAAAACATTAAATGCATGAAGAAAATATTTAATCTAGCCAAAGTGCTGCAAGGTTTAACTGAAAGCTCATCTTTATTGTGGCACACACTACCATGCTTAGGTACAACAGTACTTGAATAAGGATCTATACACTCAATGAATTCTACTACAAATTCTTGGGAAAATATTCTAACTATTCAAAAGAAAAAACTGCAAGAGCACTGCTACACTATTTATTGAGTTGTTTAGGCTCTAGTTGTTTAGATGGTTTTACTAGTATGGTTATTAGTTTTGTTTTAATTGTTTATATTTTTTATATTTTTGTTTTTACATGATGTGCCTGTGCCTAAGCTAACAAGTCATTTTTATTGTAGTGTAGGGGCTACCTCATCCTCCAACAGCACCTTGATCACATCAAGATGTGTTGAGGAGATGCTTATCCTCAAGTTTGGTGAGGTGGATTTAGCATAGCATTGGTTGGCTAGCCAAGCACCTAGACATGTCCATGAAAACATAACTAATGCAGGTTTTCTTGATCTTTTCATGGCTCCTAGCCCAATCATCCCTACCTTGGAGATGGTGAATGTCATTGACTCCTTTAACAAAGGAATGAAGAAATTTGTCACCCAGGCTCATGGTGTGCCTATCACCTTGCCCATTGATGAAACTACCTTTAGTGACCTCTTTAGCATCCCGCATGAGGGCACGACGGTTGCCACCAAACCAAAAGAGGTGGGTAACTAAGAGAAAGTGGAAGAGAAGATAAATGCTCACTGTGGTCACTCCAAATTGTCTCTATACCAATTCCAAGTCATAGAGGCTAAGGAGATGTATCCATTGTTCGAGTCCTAGGTCTTCCCAAATTTGTTGTCACATAAGAAGGTCATAGGCATTGAATAGGCATGGACCATGAAAAAGGTCTTTATAGAAGGTTCTCAATTTAACTAGAATGCTCACTTGGTTTCCAAGCTATGAGTGAGGATCCTAAAACTTTGAAAAGACCTTAGTACAATATGCCACATGAACTTTACATTTTTTGCAACATATCTAAGGAGATTCATGGAGTTCTTGATGGTGAGGAAGGATGGATAGTGTATAAGTCAAGATCCATTCCAACTCTCTAAGCCTTGGATGAAATACAGTTTGCCAGTCATGTAGGCTCAGAACCCACCAAAGAATGTTGGGAAATCATTGTCCCATTACCACTAAGTGGTTTAGTGGTATGCATTGTCCTTACCCTGACAACATGGGGATTGAACCACAAGTTACCCAAGGAAATGTTTAAAAGACCAAGGAATTACATGTTGAATTTGATGGAAAAACTAGAGAAAAACTAAAGAGGTCTATGGTTAAGGAGACAACACTAGTCATTGAGTAGCCTTCAAAGAGGAGAATCATCATTAGACTTGGCCAAGTACATCATGTGGTCATAGGTACATTCTATTTGTGTTATTTTTATTTAAGTTATATTTTTGCATTTATGTTTTATGTTGTTATTTTTTTAAAGAAAAATATGCTAACTTGTTCTATGTTTCATCTTTGTTCTTCTTGTAGGTAAACATCAAGAACTTGTGGTGCAAGTAGCAGTAGTAAAGGAAAAACAAAGATACCTAGAGGAGGAAGCTCTATAATAGCATGTGGATGAGGGACTATCCAATGCTACATTAAATGACCTTGATGCCATATTTGATATCTCATAGCTAGGTGAAACCCATATTATCATTTTAGATGATATCCTAGGTATTTATGAATTTTGTATTAATGTGTTACACTTCATAGTTTCATGTTTAATCTTGGTTTTAATTATTAGGCCATGGTTATGCTTGTTGCAACTCCTAAACCTTAACTAGGTGCTTTAGCCTCTACATTTCACATGAAATCCTAGATGAATGTTCCAAAAAAAATGGAGTTTATGCATGGGATGGCCAAAGACATGATTGATTGATTACAACAAATTACTCTCAATGTTGGCAAGAATTTTAGCTTACTTTTCCTTTAATAGTTTTTATTGTTTATGCATTTTTGTTTTATATGGATTTTATGGTTACATGGTCCTAGTGGTTTAAAGTGTTTTTGGTTGTTCTTGCTATTTATTATTCTTACATGCATATTCTTTCATTATATTGCTTGAAATGTCTAAGGTTGGATGGAATCCCAACTGTGTCATTGAGATTGATGCACTACCCAACCTACCACCTGGAGTAGAAAATGTTCCATAGAAGATATATGAAAGTGTCACTAAATGTGCACTTTCATGTGCTAAAACTTTGTAGGAATGCCAACATTCTAATGAGTTCCTATGGGAATGAGTTATGACATTGGAAAGAGAAAATAAGAGGCAAGCTAAGGTGATTAAAGATCTCTAGGATTATAAGGGATTTGTGGAAGTCCAAGTAACAAATAGAGACTTCTTACAAACCAAGGAGATAATAGGGGCATGGTATTGAAATGCCATCCATGACAAGGTTTCCCTTGATAGGAACCTCATGAAGCAAAAGTTGTGGATGGACTTACTGGCTCACAAAGCCAAGAAGTGGAGGAATTATTGTGCTTAGATACTTGAGTGGGGCCATGCACAAAATGAGCACAAGAAAAAGTACAAGGCCAAACATGAGAGTTACCTTAAGTGGTTGCAAAAGAAGTCCATGTAATGACATAAGCTAGAGTTGTTAATGAAGAGTACCCATGCAAAGGATGCCTTCAAGCAATTAAAGGCTCTTTGGTGGTGGCTAATGCCACAACTTCTTAGGTCACTACTACTTCTAGGAAGGTGACTACTATTAAATTTTTAGAGAAGCCACTAACATGGACAAATATTGATGAAAGCAAGATCTTGACTAGCATTAATCTTGGAGAATGGGATTGGGCCCACATGACTGAAGACTAAATTCACTATCATTTAGATGTTGGTCTTTAGAGCTTCCCCACAAAAGTTGTTATCCTTGAGTCTTCCTAGGTTTGCTTATTATTCTTATTATTGTTAATTTCTTTCATTTTAGCAAGTTTTAGTTTATTTTAATTTGTAACTTAGTTTCTTGTTATGTTGATTACTGATTAAAGTTATGTTATTGTGGTATAGGTACCAGGTGATAATAGTGGCCCTAGTGGTGACAATGTTAGAGATGCTCCTCCTCACCCTCCAGTTATGCCTTAGTTCCATATGTTTGATCATTTCTTTAGTTATTTTCTAATTGATACTATTATGATGTTGTAGCTAGTCTTAGCCATTGTTTATTTGTGAGACATTTATTATTTTTTATATTATTGTTGCATTGTGTAGCTATGGCTTTAGGTAATCTTATTTATGTTTTTATGTCATTGTTGATTGGACTTGTGTCACACAGTGTGACTATGGCTATAGGTTATGAGCATTTTATGATTCATTTATACATTTTAATGTTTTTAGTTTTATGCATTATAATATCCTATGTTTTATTTCATATTATGAGGTTATGTTGTGCTACGTTGGTTAAATCATGCAATTGTAATGTAATACTTGGTATGGTAAAAAATGCAAGTTAACTAGGCCAAACAAATGTAGCCTAAGGCATACGTAGGTAAAACATAAATAGGTCATAAAGGTGTTGCCATTTTTAGGCCATGATAGGCCATCATTTTTAGGTCATGGTAAGCCATGAAATTTTTCCAGTTTTAGGTCATAGCAGATCATGCATCAAACAAATTTTTTTTATAAGTTTTATGTTTTAAATTTTTTTATAGATTTTCAATTTTTAAAATTTTTATGGTATTTTTAGGTTTTATGTTTTAAAATGGAAGAGGCATAAAATGTAAACTATAAATAAAAGCAAATTATAGGTTATGTGCTAAATAAGGATATACAAGGTAAAATAAAGTAATGCAAAATGGTACATGTAAATGATGTTTGAACTTGGCTAAGAAAGCAACAAATAAGGTTACCCAGTCATGGGCACATGGGCAAGTGAATAGGAAACATGCATCAACCATGCAAGTATCTCCTAATCTTTGAAATATTAGAAATGGTGTATGATCTACATTACATGATTTCATATTCTTCATTTCCTTCACTAAGCATGTTGAAGAGGAGCTCTTCCCATGGTGTGTCCATGGTTTCACTATTAGTCTCAACCTCTTCCACTCTAATGGACTTCTACACTTCATCATTAATAGTGGGTGCTTCTTCTTGAAACTCCAATTCAAACCCTTGTTCTATGTCAATGTTGTTAACTATCAAGGAAACTACACTGTCAACACGGATAATTATTTCTTCTCCGTCGTAAGGTAGGTGAATTTCTTGCTGGATGAGTGAGTAAATAGCTCATAATTAAGCTAGCCAAGGCCTCACTAGGATGAGATCAAATCTTGGTATCTCTTTCATCATTAAGAAATTGGCTATTGTAGGGAATTGTTCCCCACTACAAAGTCCAAAGAAATTGAGCCTTTAACTAAAACACAAGATTTGTTTAAACATTTAAGAGTGAAAGTTGAGATATGTTTCATGTGTTATGCTAGGCTCAAATGTTTAACAATGGTATAGGGTATGATGTTAGTGGTCGCTCCATCATCCATGTGCATCCTATGTACCTTGTATTGCTCCACTCTTAAGGTTATGAAGAGAGGGGTCTTCATTAACTCACATCTTGGGATTGGTTTTAACTTCACTATCATTAACCACTAGTGTTGTTGACTTCGTTTCTTCATTAGGTGAAGGTGGTACCATCACCATGTGAATGGACTCTTCACTAGGGGGGATGTCTTTATTGATAGAATTTGAAGTCAATATTTTCACTAATGTTTCATGGTGGCCAACGAAAGTCGTTACCAGGTCATACAAGCTAAGGGAAGTGTTCTCTTATTTTAGGGATTTTTTGATCTATTTCATAGCATCAAGAAATTTCTTGTGATTTTTGTTGACTTCTCATTCTTGTTGACTTTAACTTCCTCCATGGGTCCTATGATGTAAGCTTTGTGTTTCAATGATTTTGGTTTGGCCTCTTTCCCTTTCCCCTATAGCTTGGGATCCTCTTATGATTGATTAGTTGAAGTAGCATGAGCATTAGAGCTCACAAAGATGGATGAAATAGGAGTGAACTTTGGTAGGCCAACCTCCTTTGGTAGGCCCACCTCCTTCCATGATTTGACCTACTTGTTTTCTTTGTTCTTGGGCTTTGGAATGGACTTCTTACATTATTTACTTGGTGATTTCTTATTGTTGTTGGGTTGAGAAGTAATCATCACGTTAGCCACCGTAGGGGGATGTTGTGCGTTGGTAGTTGTAGTCTTGGTTATGATGGGAGGGGACACTATAATCACAAAAGGCTCATTGGAAGGTGTAGGTGATGGTATCTTTACAACAAAGAAGATCCTTCAACTAGATGAAGTTGAAGAATCCCATTCATTGCAAGGAGGTACTTGAATCACAAATGACTCCTGTGCAGGTCTTGGATTATTTCTTACATTGAATGCTACTGTGGCATATGAATTACTATTGGCATTCAATGGATCCTTGTAGACTTATAGATATTGGTTTTGTTTCCCAAATAGGTTGGATGCATTGAACACTAACTCATTGTTGTCTATCATCCTCTAGAGGTCATCCTTCAACACTAGGCAAAAGTTGGTATCATGACCTAACAACGGATGATATTCGTAGAAATGATCAAGTTTAAAGTAGCTAGATACTAATAGATCATCCTTGGTTGCTAAGGTGGGGTTCTTTGTGATCTCGAATAGTTGATCATGCATATTGTGAACATTCTCTATCATCTATTTATATTGAATCCTCCTACTCTTTAGCAAATGATCAAGGAGTTCAAACGATTTCAGTGGTAACCTAGTGTACTTTGACTGATCTTTTATTTTGAAGTTGGACCTTATGTTGCCCAATGTAGAGGACCTAAATGTTGATGGTTGATTAGTTGTTATAGTAGGGGCCTTGGATTGGTTCATTTTGGGCCCCTATGTGGTCTTGCTATCTTTGGCCATAGTGGCCATGACTACATTATTTTTTCTTCCCTTCTTATCCTTTTGAGTGTGTTGGTTCTTATATGCCATGTAGGTAGGATCACAACTTACCTTGATAGCATCTTCTATGTTCTTGGCTTACAAAAAGGCTTGGTTGAGTGACCATGGGTCTAGGTAGTAAATTTGAACTTAATTAAGTCATTAACCACCCCCTTGAATATGGTGAGAAGATGTGTCTTAGCTATGGATTCTAGAATCTCATTGAGAAGAGCATTCTACCATTGTATGAATTTTTGCATGGGTTTAATAGGTCTCTGCTTATCCTTCATTAGTTGGTCAAGAGTCATGTCGGATTTCAAGTTAAACTTTAAATGGTTGATGTACTATGATATTAAATCCTCAAGTAAGATATAGATCCTCTCAGTAATGTGCAATACCAACCCAAGGCTTTCCTAGTAAGTGACATAGAGAGGATCCATATTATGGTGTGTGACTAGGCTTGCAACAACAAGTACTCATAATGGAATATGTTAAGGTGAGCATTAGGATCACCCTCACTATTATACTTGGTAAATTAGGGTATGAAATTTCTAAGGGAAAGATTTATTTATGGGACAGCAAGATTGATAGGATCGAACTAATAGAAATCATTATTTTAACTATCTAGGTAGTTGAAGCTTTGAGCTTATGTAACTCTTATGTAAGGGCTTAGATCATCTAGAAGGCTTGATCCAAGACTTGAGGCATTCCTATAGGTTGTGGCATTTGTAAAAATATTTGAGGTATGAGTTGAGAGTTCTATGACCTCACAATGGATTTCAGTATGAAAGGGAGATGCTAGGTTATCATGGTTGTAGGTAGAGTAAATAATGAATATGACGTTTGTACTAGTATTTGGGGGATAAAGGGGAAAAATGGTGTATGTGATCCTTAGGTCACTTGGGATTCCACTATGGGGTCCATTGGTATGAAGAAAGGATGAGTGATGGTGAAGGCCACCAATGATGATCATGCAGACTGAGGTTGGGTGGCAAAAGGCATAGAGAAGAAAAGGGGTGTTATCTAGGATACAGGTTGTGCCTAGAGGACCACCATGATGGGTGCTAGACTAAACATGGTAGGGTACATGGGAGAAGAGTGTTGAGGAACTTGCCCTACAGAAGAGGTAGGAGAGGTTGAAGTAGGTGGGGTGGCTTGCAGAGCCAACTATTGGAAGAGGCTCCCAATGAAGTTATTTGGTTTAGGTTCTCCTTCAAACTCATCCTACTTTCCCTATTGATCCTTTGAGTTTGATCCCCCATCTTTCTCATCCATATCAATTAAATGAGACAAGATGCACATGTGGCCATTGTTCAAGGGTATCTTGTCATATGAGGAAGCAATGTACTCCTTTCCATTACAAAGAATCTGCTCATATTCATTTTTGAATTTAGCCTACGCATGTGGAATGAGCAAGCCAACCTAGATGTTGGCATAGATGAAATTATAGTAGCTTTCATCAATGATAATAAAATATAGGCTTTGTTCCCTTACCCTAAGCAATTGCCTACACTGAGCCATAGTAGGGTCTTTTGGTTCATAAACCCTCACTACATTTTGGCTTGATGTCATGTTTGTTAAATTAAGGGGCAAAACTATGGACTAGCTAAAAGACATTGTTGATAATTTTGGTTTTGATTTAATATTTTTTTAATTAATTAAATAAAAATTCTAGCAACTGAAATTGCATAAGGTGTACAGGGGTATGGTTGAAAAATGGTGTAAACTACAATCGTAGGTGTAGTGTAAGTTACAGTGACAAGGATGTGCAGTACACTTGGAAAAGTACCAATTTTGGTGTTGGTAAAACCAACTATGCTAGCTTTGTGAGTAGGGGTTACACTAAGAGGGGAGAAATGGGGTAAGTAATCAATAATTATCTTGCTTGGCAACACTACATTGAAGTACCTCCTCTTGGCAAAGAATATGCTTGTTTTGAAAAAGGTAAATGTAAAACTTTGGTTTTACAAGAGTAGCATTGGGATGTTAGAAGGGATCAATGCTAGCTTTGCCATAAAATTTCATAGTAGGGGGGACTGGCTTGTTGGAGAAAAGTAGCACTAGTCTTTGGAACACACAAAGGCAAGTTCAACTAGCAACCACACTAGCTTTGGAGAATCTAGCAACTACCATGAAAATTTTATGAAAACCCAAATCACTTGGAAGAACAACATTGGATTTTAGTTGCAGGAAAATGGGTACCAACATTGGTTTTCTTGGTAGGATTTTAATGTAAATTTCAAGAGTTTAGACTTGTGAAAAGTAAGAAAAATTTATTTCAAAAGGGACAAAAGAGGATTTAGTGATGAGTTTAGATGGAGGCCCTTCTTCAAGTGTCAAAAAACTGTTATGCCTAAAAAATTTGATCACTGAAAAATTAAAAATTTTAGGTGTAGAATAGTTTTAACCTTGGACCCCAAGGGCCTTCAAGAAAGAGGATCCAACGTGCCCTAGACCATCTTATCGATCACCCAGGGACTTAGGGAGTGTTAACAGGGTAAACAACTTAAATAAAATTTACAAATCTAGAATGAAAGAAAGCATAGAAATTAAACAAGAAATAAAATTGCACCACAAATGAACTATAAAATTTATTTAAAAAATTAAAATTTCCACAAAATCAAAGTTCATATGTGTATAAATTTTGTGCTAGATTACACAAGAAGTTACTAAAGCCTGTTGAAGCCTACAGGTTGTGATCTTCAATCAGCTTCATGATCTAGGTACTTTCCAACCTCTAATTCCTAGAACTCCTTGTAGATTTTTGGCTCAGATCTACTACATTAGTGTTGGGGGGCAAGGTATATGCTTGATTTTTGTTGCAAAGGGGGTACTACACTGAGAGTCTCTTATGCTAAGGTAGTTGCAAATTTGCTTCAAAAGTCTCACAAAATGCTCAAAGGTTACAAATGCTCCAAATTGACAAAGGTTCTAGTGCATAAGAATTTTCAAAAAGCTTTTGGAATTCATGAATCAAAGAACCCATTCAAAGTTTTTGAGATTGACTTTTATAGATCATCATGGTTGCTGATTTTTTGATTAAAATTTTTTTCCATGATTACTAATAGATTGGTATAATTTGTAGGTGTGGCATGCTTTTAATCCCAACATATTTTTCATTTATGGTAAGTTTTGATACCCGCAAGGCCATCAAAACCATGTTGGTCACCACCATAAATAGTAAATAGACTTTTCCAACTACGCTAGCTTCACCCACCAAAGGTGGTCTTGTGGCAGCAATGCTGGAGTTGTTGAAATAATGGTGAAATTTTTTGAAAAATGAAAACCACAACCACTCCAACACTAACCTTTTGGAGTAATGGTGAGAGTTATGAAAACTACATTGGCCATTGTTGGGAAGATGAAAATCCAAATCCCCCAACGTTGGGCATGGATGATTCCAACATAGTTATGTCTATAAACCCTATAAAACCCACAAAAATGCCAATTTTGGTAGTCCAAAAGGAATGTTAACCTTTCCAAGCCCAAATATAGACATGGCATTACTTTATCCACTTGGGAAGTGAGGATATAACTTATGAGGCATTTTTCAGCCTCAAAAGTTAAAGTGTGTAAAATTACATCTCATGGATTACAATATTCACATTTTACAATATAATCCCAACCTTAGGTTTGATGGTGAAGGTTAAAAGTTGAAACATGAGATTTCTTGATGGTGTTTCATCGATAATATCCCATAGTGAATGTAGAAGATTATTGACATGAATTTTATTATTGATTCATCTCATATCAAGAATGGTCATGATGCTATTTATGTGGTAGTAAATTTATTAATGAAGTTTATAAATTTCCTTGTCACTTTAGCTATAGTGAGCATAGAGAAGATTATTTGATTATATATAGCAAAGATTATTCATTTACATGTTGTACCATAGAATATCATCAATGATATCAATGTTCTATTTTTATCTAAAATTTGGAGAGTGTTTCATTCAAAGATGGTTACTTAGCTAAATATAAGTTTAGCATATCATCCTTAGAATGATGGGTAAAGAAAGAGGATGAATGAGATCTTGGAGGATACATTAAGATCTTGTACTTTGTAGTATTAGAACAACTAGATTGGAAGTTTCCTCTAGCAAAGTTTTCTCAAAATAAAACCTATCAATAGAGTTTATGCAAAGCTTCATATGCAGTATTATATGGTAGATCTTGAAAGACTTTATTATGTTGGGATGATATAGAGAATTGGCTGTGACATACCAATTATAATACCTTGCTAACCAAGCTTAGGCTAGAAAAAATATTATTTAGATAAAAACTAAAATATGTGAAAAAATTATTATTTAATAAAAATCAAATGGATGTCAAGAACATTAAAAAAGCAAAGTAGTAGGCATTCATAAAATAGGCACTTAGGGGTAAGAAAAATGCAACAAAAAGATAAAAAAGTTGTTAAAATATTGACAATAGTTCCATATGTTCTAAACCTAATCTATTTACTATTAATCTAAGACAAACCTAATTTCCCAACCAAACATTACAAAAATAATTTTTAGAAATTATAACAAAAATTAAATATAGAATTAAATATAAATACTAGTTAAAATACAATTGCATCAAAAGGGAATTGGGCTCTAATGTTACATAAAAATTATTAAATTTCAATAACCAAAATATAATCAACACAACATCAGTATCGAGCTACTTAGAGGAATCTTATAGAACCAAAATTGACTCTACAAGAATTTAAGTAATATTTTTTATTCATTTGTAGGTAAGAGCTTGTAGAACAAAAATTTCATTTTATGAATAAACTTAATTTTGGTTCTACAAGAAGATATCTATGTCAAATAATATAAAGAAGAACTTGTAGAATCAAAAAATGGTTCACAAGAAAAAAGTCTATGTGATTCTATAAAAGGCTTAAAAATAAATTAACTCTTTTACATGTTAGAAAGGAATCTTGTAGAACCAAAAATTAATTCTACAAGTACTATTAATTTAAGTTCTACCATGTTAATTAGTTATGAGTCAGCATTTACATATTACTACAAGATAGTAGAACCAAAAGGTGGTTTTAAAAAAAAAGATTAATATTAATTCTACAAAGATCAAAAGCAATCATTCACATCATTGAAAGCCAATTTACTTAAGAGCTTATAGGACCAAAATTTGGTTCTATAAGGAAGGTGTAGTTTTGGTTCTATATGAGAAGGCTCATTAGCTACCACATGGACTTATGAATTAGAAGCAACTCCTAGATACAAAAATTGATTCTACAAAGAAACACAAAATTGGTTCTACTAGTAATTCTATCTTTTGGAGTTGGAACAACTTGTAGAACCAAAAATTTATTTTACAAAGTCATGAGAATTTGATTCTTTGAGCCACATAAGGTTATGGAATAAAAGAGTCTCAAAGAATCAAAATGTAACTCTAATAAGAAGATCAAATTCTATTCTACAAAGCTTTGGACCCACAAAAAAGCTACTTAGGATTGGTAGGACCCAACAACACTTGCATAAGATTTGAGAAAATATATACATGTGCTAAAATTATGTTTTTAATCCAACTAAGTAAAGTGGAACTGGATGAGGCTAGAAAAGATAAAGATTTCAAGCCAAGCTCATAAAGACAAAATAAATTCTAGAAAAGAACCTTGGATACCATGTAAGCAAGGCATAAGATGTATGGATCCAAAAATCGATTTTACAAAGAAGCTCCAAATTGCTTCTATAAAGGAAACTTAATAGCCACAAAATTTTATGAGATCCAAGCCTATGAAGGATTGAAATGCTTATAGAACCAGGAATATTATTCTAAATAAGAGGCTAAACTTGGTTCTATGAGTAAGCTTAAGGACATGATCAAAGAACTCCACATTAGTAGAAATATTGTAAAACCACAAAATGGTTCTAGAGAGAAGCCCTAATTTGATTCAATAGCCACATCATATTTGCAACTATGCACCAATAATATTGAGAGCCTTGAAATGTAAACGAAGTTTATCTTATCATAAAACCTCATTGAACCAAATATTGGTTCCATCAAGAATTGGTTCTACTAAAAGCTTATGTTAACACGTCAACATCAAAGAAATCCTATATCTGATAGCTAAATGAGGATTGAAGTAATAAATTTATAGTTTTAGCTTTTAATTTAGAAATGTATAAACATCAAAGAAAGCTTCAAGCCAAAATATAGAATAAGTTTTAGAATTAAAATAAAAGCTAAAGACAAGCTTATTATAAAGCTCATAGAATAGAAATATGATTCTAAATCAATTGCCACATTAGCTTGGCACTATGGCTTTAAAGGCATATTAGAGATTGGTTCTACAAAGAAGTATTAAAAATACCAATGCCACATAGTCTAAAGGCCTAATCACTATATTACCTTGTAAATCAAACCTATTTACATTATGAATTCAACCAAAAATCTTTCAAGCTTTAATGAGGATGAAATTTATTCAAAGAAGGTAGCTCATGAAATTAAAGATGGATAGGGATTTTGAATAGATGTCAACAACTGATTCTAAAATCCTAGCTTAAAATGAATGAATTAAAATCAAAGTATTTTTTAAAAGAGTCATTAGCTATTAGAGCTAAAACTATGGAATAGAATCACAAAGTTTAAGAGTTAAAACTTTTCAATTTCAAAGCCAAGTTTAGTTTCAACTCAAGCTAAATCTTCACAAGATGTCTCATAAAGAGAATGAAGAAGCACTGCATATATTTTAGGATGTGAATAATTTATCTTCTCAAGATACCTACAAATCTTCAAACTCAATATTTTCTAGTTGCAACAATGGATTGACATAGGAATTTTAGAAATTGATAAGAATAAGAAGGAATTTTTATAAAATTGATAAATAGCTTAAGTATGTAAAGAAATTTGAGAACATTTAAGTTCATGGAAGAATGACACCAAACCTATGAAAAAATAGGCCTACACAAGCTATGATTCCACTCAAGACCTAATAGAATCAAAGATGTGATAAATGGACTAATAGATAAAGTCATCTGTGAGAGTGAAAATTTATAATTTAGAAACAATTCATTGATATTAGCATGAAAAAGAGCTACAATCTATACATGATCCAAGATCCTAAGATAAGTATAGGAGAAGCTTGAAAAATAAATGCAAAAATGATCTTATAAAGATTCTAACTTTACCCTAACAAAAAAAAAAGTTGTGAAACTTACATTATCAAAGCTAACAAAGGTGTGGAAATACAAGACCACCATTCCAAAAGATAATAAACTCAAGTTTTCTCATTGGATTTTCATTTTAACTATTAATGTTTTCTTAGGTTAGGAAATAGGTTTTATTGTATATTATTGTATATGAGCAATAGCAACATTAGAGAATGGTAAAAATTTATTTCTTCTTTAATATATGAATGATGTTCTATAGCATATCTTATTAGTAACACATGACAAGGGTGCATAACCTAGCCTTATCTCTTTCCTAATGGATTTTATTTTGAATGAACTATCTAAGCCATATTGAAAAATGTCCATTTTTGTAGGATATAGTACATAACATAGATCCTAACCTTAGGATTCATGTTATGGCTTTTTTCTAGTTATTTACCAAAGAAGCTATTTAACTTCCAAACCCTTGAATTTCTAATGAATCATTTCTACCTAATGCTTTTCAAATTTATTATTGGAGTTTTACCTTCAAGAATGGATCAATAGATGATTGAGAAGATAAAATATAAATTTATTGAAATTGTCTTCTTTAATTCTAGATATACTATGATTTTGATAGGAAGGATAGCCTCTTAAGCTTTTGATATTTGTAGCTCCTTATTTGGTAATGATGAAAGTAGGTAGAAAAATATGGAAAAGCTTGTTACAACATGATTATAAGAATAAGGAGGCTTTCCTAATGAATTTTGGCTTTTGAAAATCAATAATGCATGACATATTAAAAGTATAATCAAAAAGTTTATGAAATAGTGTGATATCCTAGTCTACCTAAAAAGAACCTATTTAACTATGAAAGAAAAAGAAAAATTCAGTAAATTGATGAAATAGATAGTTTATGCCAAATAACTTCAAACATAAAAGTGAATCACACAAAGGATGAAGTAAAAGGATAGTTAAGAAGAAGCTTATCAATAAAGCCCTCATCATTTTTATGTGATAGGTCTACAGTGGAGTCATGCAAATGGATCAAAAGTAGGGATCATTCATTAGCTAGACATTTCTCTAAGGAGCTTGTTTATGAAAAAGAACTATTTTTTATGAAAGCTAGAGAATCTAGAAGAAGCTTTTCTTTATGAGAGATATCCATTGGATGGAGCTAAATTGTTGAGAGTACAAGTTGTATAAAAGTTTAGAATTAAAGCTATTAAGGTAAACAAGTAGCCATAACAAGAATAATAAAAGCTTTTGGAGTTGAAAAAATAGTATCAAGTATAGGGCTTAACCTTTAAGGATTTATCTCTTGCTTTGATCACTCTAGGTTTTCCTTTTGGCTATCTTTTAAAAGGAGCTACAAGATTCTTTCAATTGAAAGAGAAACAAGAAGGATCATTTAAAGCCAAAAGCATGAAACCAATCCTAAGACTAAGTATAGTGTTACCTTCCCATATAAGGAAGATGAATCACTAACAAGAGGGAAAAAACTCATCATGTCACATTAGGACATATTAAAAGCCATAGTTTTGTTAGTGAAAAATATGGAATAAGTGACAAATTATTGAATTACTAGGCTTAAACATTTTTTATACAAAATGATCAATTGGTTGAGGTGTGTTTTATGTTATTAAGTCATGAGTGATCAATTATTTGAAATAGTGAGCCCACTACACCCACTCATCCACTCTATAAATAAAGAGGTTCTGTTCGAGGATATAGTGATATTCTTGAAATTTCTAAAAACTTAAAATTAAATTTGTGTTATTGTACCCAAAATGAAGAAGGATGGACCAAGAGGGAATGATTAGGGTGTGACATCAAGGAGACTTGTGGATTCTCTTTGGTGTCATCTGTGGGTGTTATCATGCAACTTGGTTGTACTAAGATCCTTGTAGATCTAATGAAAATGGGAGTAAGAGTAATCAAAAGGGCACTTGAAAATCAAACGTTGTTCTAGGGGGTCCCACTGGAAAGACATGCACCCATGCCTAAAGGTTGGCAATTTCTATGGATTCAGTAAAGTGAAAAAGAAAAAAAAAGGAAGAAGAAAAGAAAAAGAAGTGCCATAAAACAAAAATCACTCCTCCCTTGTACTAAACGCCAAGTGATCGTACGCCCTATTGTTATGGTACTCCTATAGTTGTTCACCATGGGATGAAGCAATGCGATGTCACTGATTAGAAGGATGGACTTGGTCCTGATCTTGGAATG
Organism: Gnetum montanum; assembly: GCA_015680685.1. Classification (NCBI taxonomy): domain Eukaryota; kingdom Viridiplantae; phylum Streptophyta; class Gnetopsida; order Gnetales; family Gnetaceae; genus Gnetum; species Gnetum montanum. The sequence goes on along the minus strand of MNCI01021351.1, from coordinate 258,266 downwards.
ATGGGTTAATGACACGTTAATCATGCTTTACATGAAGGATTCATNTTGTACTAAACGCCAAGTGATCGTACGCCCTATTGTTATGGTACTCCTATAGTTGTTCTTTGGTGAACAACTATAGGAGTACCATAACAATAGTGTAGATTACATGTGTGTGTTTTGTGGAGTTAGTGTAGATTACATTTAACCCTTATAGTGCCCACAGACACTTTAAGTGTGATTACACAAGGGCATAATAGGTTGAAACCTGCTTTGGGGAGGACCCACTTGTGTAATTTTGTTGTAATCTTCATTAATTCTCTAGCTAGAACACACAATCTCTTACCCTCAGCTTAATTTTTCAGTTGATTTTCTTTCCCTTATTACCATCACATAGCCTTTTTCTCTACCATCTGATGTCCTTATTGATAAATTCCACACCATCATAATTTTCATGCCTTCAGAACTAGTTGAATTACCCTGGAATCCTTTAACAATCGTTCATATGTCCTTAGTTTACAATGTTTAATTTTAAAAACATATTAAAAAAAATTCGGTACATTTTCTAAGTGCCCTCACTTCAATATATACATGACCCCCCTGTGCTAATCAATGCAAGGGAAGTTTTTCAAATTTCTCTCTACGACTTGCGATTGCGTGTCCCTTGCTTTCATATCCATAACTCGCTCGCTGGTACTCCGAATTTCATTCTGTTTGAACCTATTTGAACCCGGAGTGTTCAGCTTAGTCGTGGGGAAGAGGGTACATGCTGAATAGCATATAAAATTTTTTGTACATGCCGAATAGTGCATAAATTTTTTGAAATTCATCATCACCCAAAGGACATATTTAAGGGTAATTAGTTATAAAATAAAGAGTGGAATGTGTCAAAAATAATTTCATCCCCTTAGTTATACCAGAAAATTAAATTGGGAAGCCACCTAAGTCACAAGATCCATTATTACAATTTTCGGGCACGATCACACGCTAGAACATAAGATCTTTAATTAAGGCAAGCAGTAAGGTATAACTTGATTTCCTAAACAACCTTACTAATGCTTGACCCGTGTGATTGCAGATGGCTCCAAAATGTGCACAGCAGGAGGGTCCTGTTCAAGGTGGAACGAAACGATCTCAGAGAGGTGGAAGACAAGGCCTTGCTAGACAACATGTAGAACAGGAGGAACAATCATTCAGCGTTCATCAAAAAGATCCTCCTACCGTACGGTCTAGGCAGGCAGAAGATCCTCTCTGAAAGCCGTGCCTGGTACTTAGGGAAAATGTACCAATTTTGGCACAACAAAGAAGAAGGCACCATAGTTAACAATTGTGGTGTGACTATTGATTTCTCTGTTCAAGCCATTTTGGAAGTATTAAACCTTCCGAATACAGGGCCAAAGGTTGCTCAGAACCAGCTGGACACTTTCAGAACTGAGCAACTTAATAAACTATTGACAGAGAATAAAAGGGTGGCAGAAGACAAAGAGAAGGCTTTCTGGGTTGCCTCTATGGCACAAGTGCAAACTTACATGCATGCCAAGGCACTTAAGGCCTTACAAGAGGAGAAACTCTAGGCTGTACTTCAATGCTATCCAATCCCAGACCTAGAGCGCAAGAAAAGGGAGATACCTATGGAGGAGTCATCGCCACTAGGAACTACATGAGTTCCAAATTTTTGTAAATATTCTATGTGTTGTGTCTTTGTTTTGTTTTCTTCCCACATTACAGCATCATCCCATTTTTTCATCTAATAATCCCATACCTATCCACTGTGTAATCAATGTAGCTTGTTCTTACTTTAACTCAAGGGTGAGTTTTCATTCAGTCGTGGGGGTATGATGAGACATGAAATTTCTCATATTGCTGGCGGTCGCGTTAAGGCACCCCACGTTATATCATGGGCCACGATATCGCGTATGCGATATATCATGGGCCACGATATCACGTATGCGATATATCGTATGCAATATATCATGGGCCACGATATAGCGTACACGATATCGCAGTTAGCCACAATTTCTATAAATAAGAGGCGGCTCTCCCTCATTTCCATCCCAATTTTAGAGTAGCAAAGCTTTGGCAGTTTGATCCCTCCAGAGTTAGATTTTTTTCCCGTGTCTGCCCGCAGTGTGGTGAATGTAATTGTACGGTGTCTTTATTCGAGTGTGTCATACTTGGACACGCACATGAC
>MNCI01021351.1:230160-255990 GCA_015680685.1 Gnetum montanum | reverse complement strand
TATTTGGGGTCTGCGCTTGGTAATCCCAGTGGCGTACCTAGGCCTATGCTTGGTAGTCCCAGTGGCAGTCGTGCACGAAGTCCAAGATGTGTACGGTTGATCAAGGAATCGGTTGCTCGTCGCACTTAGGCTAGATTAGATTTTCTTTACCCTTTCCCTCCTAGCTTAGCTTAGTTAGTATTATTTTCCACTACCTTCAGGAGTAGCATTAGATTAGGACACATCATACACCTCATCTAGACTAAACCATATGTGACATATGCAAAACTAGTCTAGGTGGGAAGACAGCGAACTGCGACCTAAGGCTAACTATCTAAGTGCCACAACTAGTCCATCTGCGGAGTTCGACCAGATCACGCGTGCGACGCTCGTTTCGTATGGTTGAGTGTAGGGGTACCTCGCCACTCATCACAAGGGTTTGGCAACATTAGGCAAAAAGTGTAATATTGCAAAAAAGTAAAGATAAAAAGAAATTCTAATTCAAAAATTTATTTTTAAATCATTTTCTAACATGGAGTAGTACCTATTGTTGGTTTAATGGTCACCTCCTAAGAGTACGTTAATAGCTATGACTAAGCCCAAGTTGATAACTATCTCTAAGCCTAAACTAATAATAAAGTCTAAGGTTAAAATAATAACTAACAAAAGGGCTAGAATGAGACCTTCTATTTTATCAATTAGCCTGATTATCCAAAATTAATTTTAATTATATATAAAATATTTTTTTAATCAAAATTACAAAGTATCTAAACAAAGCATACCAAAGCCAAGATAGTACTCCATGTGTCAATGATCCATCTAATGTGTGATACTTGATAATTCAAAACTCCAAAAAAATGGATTAGTGTGCATATGCTAAATTACAAGAAAATCCAAAGTACTAAAAATTATAAAAATACTAAAAATAAAATAAAATAAAACATTAAAATATATCTATATAAGAAAAATATTAAAGGGGATATCAAGGTACATAGCTCAAACCATAAAAGCATAGACATAGATTAGTACATAAGATATAAAGGATTTAAATCATAAACATACCAAGGGGTAAGTGATATATAAGGTAGAGATGTTACACCAATTATTCATACCACCATGTTTGTCTAGTATACATGATGTATTTTATATGCCCATGTTGAGGAAATATGTGTCACATGATCAATATATTATACCTTAAACAAATGTGCAATTGCAGCATAATGTGACATATGTAGAGAGATCGGTATAAATTATTGATAAGATGCTTCATAGTTATGTAGTAGAGTAGTACCAACCATGAAGATATTGTGGACTAGACATGGATTAAAAGATGCTATCTAGAAGATCAAGGTAGATATGGAAATAGAATATATGAAGATTTTCCAAGATGAAGATTCTTTAGTAGGGGAGAGTATAACTCCTCATCATAGATCCTTGTAGCATTGTTATACTTGGTTTTATGTGTGGTTAAAATCAATTGGTATTATGAAGGCACATAGCTAGATGTACTATTATTATGATATATTTTTTAGGATATTATCAATATATATTTATACATCTATGATTGTCATAATTATGTACACTGATCTTATTGGATGTCATAAATAGATATAAATGACTAGTAAGAAAGGAGGGTGTAAGGATTATAAATAGTAGGTAGGTATGTGTTATGATTTATACTTGTTTTATGGAATTATGCATGATGGTGTTATAATTATGTCTGGTGGGCATGATTATGCATGTACAATGTTATAATTATGATATGGATAGCATATGTTATTAGGAGGTTCAATCAATTTTTTTTAGAGTCTTTGCATGTTGATTTTATTATGTGGATTCCAAGGGTATTAGTTGGGATATGGGAAAAGTTAAAAGACTTATGAAATTACCATTTAAGAAGTAAAATAAAAATATTTTAATTATATGTAGCTATAATACAAACTAAAATATATTTTATTGTATTTCTCTTGATTGAGAATTTTCTCATAGTCTCTATGTAATCCTCTTATTTTTTATTCTATCCAAATTTTTGATAGCTTTTATTAGGATTTGAATTATTTGGAAGTTAATCTTCAATAGGTTATAGTTTTAGAATTCTTAGCTCAAGTTCTAGTTGGTCTAGGATGGATTTCTATCTCATTTTATGTCTTGTTATAGATATTATTAGTTTTAACAAGTTTGGTTGATTTGGTAGGTAGCCTTTACTTTTCTCTTATTTTTCTATTTCATATTATTATGCATATTCATGGGCATTATTCTATGGAACAGATGAGAAGTTACATACACATTATGAATGTTATGTACAGTAATTCAAGTTAATGTCATAATTTTGTTATGAATCTTTAATTTTCCAATTGTATGTGAACTTTGACTGCAAATGTGTTGGAATACATGTGAGGATTCTAGGGACTACAAGAGCTTAATTACAACTCTTTTGGGATGCTCATGCTATGTCCATTTATTAGGAATATGAGAGTATTAGAATGCCCTAGGATATTTCATTAGAATGTGATGTCAATTTTAATTACTTTCATTACATCTTAGAATTATCTATTGAAAATGCAAGCCATGATGAGATCATGCCTTGACCACCCTAGGTTTCCAATTAGGATGTAGGATGTGACATCCTCATAGCTAAGGGTTTCTAGGAAAATATGCGAGATAGCACCCTCATGGCATAGTCGTAGAGGAAGTTCTATATATGATGAAATTCATGATGGTACTATAGCTAGATCATGATAAAGAAGTTAGCAGGTGGAAGTCATAGCGCATTTACAATAGGATCATATAGGAAATGTTGTATTTTCTGATCATTATTTCTATTACAAAGGTAATTCATGCTTAGGTTGTAATAGGCTCATGATCAGGGTCATATCCTCACCACCAATCATTTTAGGATCACATTAGGAAAGATAAAGATGGGATGCAAGTTGTACTCAAGTTGTGGTAAGAGAAGGAAGTGTTATGTTTGTATTTGTGTTTGCATGTCATGGATGTATGAGCTAAGGGAGTTTTAAGGTAGACTTGTATGTGATGATGAATTGCATGTATGTTCTATTTGATTATCATGGCTTGGATATTATGTTGTAACTTTGGTGTATGTTAACTAATGTAGGGAAACCTCTTTCAATCTCCTTGTTCGACCCTACATTAATGTTTTTTAGGGTTTTAACTTGAAGAAGACTTGGATGAGTGTGCCATGTTAGTATGTTTCTTATTGTATTAACCTTGTTCATGATGATTCCTAGATGTTTTGTGCTCATTTTGATGAGTTTACGGGGTTCCAAGATCTATGGGGACTTGTTTGGAGACATGTGAAGGTTTCAGATATCAAAATAAGCATTTTTTTGTTAAGCCCTAGTAGGTGAGATGTCTTAGATGATATTTTTGAATTTCATATGATATCTCAAGGAAGACATCTCACCAGAACCTAGAACATCTTGGGCCTAGAAAAGACGTCTCAAAAAATTAACAAATATCTCATTTGAGAGCTGGGCTTTCATAGGAGACATCTTGGCAAGATCAGAGATGATCCATACAGATGGGAAAGATTTTGAAAATTCCCATCCCAATTTTGAAACTACTGAAACATGATGATAAAGGATGGAAATAGCCAATAATAAGGTGAGAAGACTTTGAAAACATTTGGAAAATCTTAGGTTAAGCTGGGGAAAGATTTCTAGGTTTCTTATCTTTTGGTTTAACATAAATATGTACGTATTTATCATTGTTAAGTAGCAATGAGTGAGAGAAAAAGCTCTTAAGAGTGGAGAGCTAACCAAGAAAGAATGGATGAGCACATTAAGTAAGTGCAATTGGTAATTACAACTCCAAGATTAGCTTGTAATGTATTTTTCTATGTGTTCTATTCTCTTGTATCTCACTTGTGAGTTAAGATCTCATTCTCAAGTGGTGCAAGAGATATCTATTATTTGTATCTTACATTGACAATAGCCATTATGTGTTTGTAGGACCCCATGCTATGAAATATCATTTAAGTGTCATAGATTTGGATGCTTGTAAATTTTGTGAAACTTGTTGTAATCTTCTAAAAATTTAGTAAAGATAGTTTTCTTATTTTCTAGCAAATAGTTTTATCTTTACATCATATCTAGATTTAGTAATTAAAGGTGATTTATTTATGGAATGAACCTACTCCACCATTATTGGTATTAAAGCATATTTTACTATTATTGGATTTTTGGTTGAGTATTTTAGTCACTTTCAGATGGCACCTAGGAAGAAATAGGTGTAGGCTCTAAATCGAGATATGAAGAACATGAAGTCTACCTTCTAAATGATGGTTGCTTAGTTAGATAAAATTAGCATAGAGGTAGAATTAAATTCTATTCCTAACCATATCCATACCCATGAAGATGAAAATCATGTACATTCAAAGAAAGAAGTTTCATAACTAGGTGAAGATGGAGTGGATGAAGTGAAAGGACAATCTAGCTACAGAAGTGTAGAAAACCATAAGCTAGAGATTCTAATGGGAGGAAATCCTATTCCTCATATGAGAACTTCAAGGGCTTGAGTGATTTTCAATACTACTTCAAGCAAGCTTGATAAAGAAGATGAGGCAAGACTTACTAGAATATTTAGAAATTCTATAAGACTTCTATACATGGAGTTGAAGATCTTCAATAGTGTAGATGACACAATTATTTTGCAAGTTAGCTAAAGGTACTTAAGAAAACTTTTTACTTTGAAGAGGTATAGAATATCTTAAAGGTACCTATTACTAAATCCATATTAGAAGGTATGGTTTCTACTTAGTGAGAAATGAGTCCTAGAGTTATGAAAGATAAAATGATCAACCTATCAAAGATTGAGATATGATAAAATATAGGTTAAAGAGTAAATTTAAATAGTCTAATTAGAGACAAGAAACCATTATGAAGTTGAAATTCCTATGGCAAGGTGAAAAGGATGTCAAAAAATTCTACCTTGAACTTTATGATCTATTCCATCAAGCTAAGGTAAACTAGAAAGAGTATGAAAAGGCTTCAATTTTTTAGGAGGTTCCAAAATGGTTTACCAAAAAGAGTTATCTTTTTATAAGCTAGAAACTCTTGATGAGACTTATGATTTGACACTCAAATATGAGAAGAAGTTAGGTGGATTTGGAAACATGAACAAAAAAAATTCTAAGGGAAAGGAGAAGGGATCTAAATCTAATAAGGGATCTAAGTTCAAATATAAAGATAAGGAGGGTAGCCAAGACAAGAAGACTAAAAGAGGTAATGATAAGAACAAAGCTAAGAAGAACCAAGGTAAGGGAGGCAAGGGTCAAGGCAGCAACTTATCAAAAATTCAGTGCTTCAAATGTGGAAAATGGGAACATGCAATGGGAATGTTCACTTCACAAGGCAACCAAGGAAAAAGATGTACAAACCATGGACGTGAAGAAGACATTAATACAAGATCTTTAGAGAGGTAATCCTAATGCTCCAAAAATTAAGGATGTTTCTAAATTAAATTCTTATGCATTCATGGGGAATGTCAATAGAGGAGAACATATTGATAGAAAATTTTTATTTCAAATAGGATCTAGTTGTTTGATTACTAGGAAATGTATTTATATTTTGATTGATGGGGGAGCCCAAGAAAATTTTAGTTCTTCTAGGATAATTTTCAGATTGGATTTGATAACTAATCCTCATCTTAGATCCTATAAGATTCATTGGTTATCTAGAGATGTTTCCCAAGAGATGAGGGAACAATGTACTTTGAATTTTAAAATTGAAAGTTTTCATGATGTTGTGAAGTGTAGATTATGCTAATGTAATTCTTGGTAGACCTTGGAATTTTAACAATGGTGCTTAGTTTGATGAAGCAAGAAATGTGTGGAGTGTTGATAGATGTGATGGAATCTATGATTTAATTCTATTGAGCAAGTGCAGTAACAAAGCTTACTTAATGCTTTCTTACTCCTTCTAGAAGAGAGGGAATATATTAAGGAACATGATGAAACTAGTTTTGATTTTTTTGTTATTACCAAAGTTGCTACCAATCATGATGATGTGCAAGTTAAACTTCTTACATATGTGCTAGGCATGAAGGAGAAATTTTCAAGGTGTTTAAGGAAGAATTGGATGGACTAGCATAGATGAAGAATGTACAACATCATATTGACTTTATTCCTAGTGCTACCATTCCAAACAAGGGAGCTTAACAAATGGCACAAAATCAGAGGGCTAAATTGCAAAGGCAAGTAGAGGGGTTACATGCAAATGGCATCATGAGGGAATTCATTTCACCTTGTTTAGTTTCAGCAATGTTAATGCCAAAGAAAGATAGCGATGAATGGAAGATATGCATTGATTCCAAGGTAGTGAATAGGATAATAGTGAGGTACAAGTTTTCTATTCCAAAGATGGATGATATCCTATGTACTTAACAATGTAGAGATTTTTAGCAAAATTAACTTTAAGAGTACATACCATAAAATTAGAATCAAGTGTGGTGATGAGTGGAAGATAGCTTTCATAACATCAAATGGATTATTTGAGTGGTTGGTGATGCCATTTGGGCTCATGAATACACCTTATCCATTCATGGGGTTGATGCATAATGTATTAAAGGACTTGATTGGTAAGTGTTGTATTTTCTTTTTTAATGATATTTTGGTCTATATCTCTAATGAGTAAGATCACTTAGATCACTTTAGGATGTATGTCTTAAGTTGGATGAGGCACAACTGGTGATTAATGTAAAGAAATGTCATTTCTTCAAGAGGGAAATCACATATTTAGATCATTTGGTTTCTAAAAACCAAAATTGGATAGAAGCTACCAAGGTGAAGGCTATTAGAAATTGGTCAACTCCTAAGAATGTTGGGAAGGTAAGATCATTCCTTGGTTTAGCAAGTTTTTATAGAGGTTCATTAAATATTGTAGTGGTATTTTGTAGTCTATGTTTGCTTTTTTGAAGAAAAATAAGGAACTTTGGTGGGATAATGAAACCCAAGGGAGATTTGAACTATTGAAAGCAAAGATTACTAATGAACCGATGCTTGCAATTCCAATTTTTCTAAAGCATTTTTAGGTGGAAATGGCTGGAAGTGGACTTACCATTGGTGGGATACTTTCAAAAGAAGGTAGGCCTATTTCTTTCATTTTTGAAAAGTTGAATGAGTCTAGGAAAAAAATATAGCATGTATGAGAAGGATTTTTATGCTATTATTCAAGAAAACAAGCATTGGAGGCATTACTTGTTGTCCAAGAAATTTAATTTGATGATAGACCACAAAGCACTTCAATTTCTAAACTCACAAAAGAAGTTGAGTGCAAAGCACATGAAGTGGATTACATAATTACAAGAATTCAACTTTTTTTTGAAGCACAAAAGTGGGAAAGCCAATGTGATGGTTGATTTTCTATCCCTATACCTACAAGAAGCTCATAGAACCGATGTAGTTAGAAAAGGTAGTTTAGCCAATAAAGCCAAAAACATAAAAATACTATAAAAATCATGCTTATCCTTATAGACAATACATAGTGTTAGGTGGGTTCTAAAAAATGTGTTAACCCTATGAGCCACCATTAGAGTATTGTTAGCATTATACTAACTATACTCTATCATAGTCTAGATCTCTGTGAGTTAGCATGGGCTAATCATGTCTATTGCTTCCCTTACTGTCCTAGGAAGTGGACTGTCAGTAATGAACCTAGTAATTAGGCTAGATGCCTAAGGTATCAATGTCTCCACTATGACCTCAGCCACATCCACAGACAAGTGTGATCACAACATCACATTAAATTTCTAAAGGATATAGGCAAGGAATTCCCTTGTCCTTGGCTGGAACCATAGTCAAACCTTGTCCAAGGTTAGGTCAAGTAAGGGGGTATTGGCCTTAGGGTGGCCAATGTAGCATAGAATGCCCATAAACTTAATGATTATGAATATGGGCTTCAAAAAGACCTTCTATAAAAAAACAAAAAATATCATGATCAATCAAAATTTCTTGAGAATTTTGTAAAAAACATCCTAGGTAGGGGTGAAATTATCCCTTGTAAAAAGCTCTAAGGTGTTTATTTAAATTTTCTTATGAAATTCATGACAAGATAATTACAACATTTCATAGCCTTATACATCATATACAAATCATTATAGCCTAGATAACATATCAATTTACACATAGCCAAATTTAAAATCTAGAAAATAGTCGTTAACATAAACATTACCAAAAATAGAAAAAATTACTTATAGCCTTCAAAACCAAATTTAGAACATTAAAAATGTTTCAAGATATCCCCAAGGGCATGGAAGTTGATAAGAGAAGGATGTCAATGACATCCATCTCCAAAGAGTAAAGTGGTACATTGAGAATTTAGACTTATTAATACAACCATAATAAAAAAATTCATTAAAAATTCATTTGAACTCTGATTTCAATGATTTCACCATGGAAGGAAATTTGAAATCATGAGCCTTTTAGCCATGACCATTACAACTAGAAAAATATATCCATTTTTTGCATAAAGCGTAACCACATCTAGAAAAATCATGGCTATCCACATTAAATCCCTTTCATGCAGGGTAGGGAAAAATTCATCAAACATTTATTTGAGCTCCAAATGGAGTGATTCTATCAATTTTTGAAAGCTTAAATCAAGCCCTACACATCTACACTTAACAAAAGTTCAGAAACCTTGTTGTTTATTCAAAAAAATTCATTAATTTGTACAAAAATTTAAAAATGGCACAAAACCCTTTTAACATAAGATTAATAAAAAGATTCACTGAAAATTTGTTTCAAATCCAAATGGGGTGATTCCACCTCCATTGGAAATATAAATCCAAGACCCAAACATAACAAAAAATTAGCCAAAACATCTATCATTTTCTTAGAAAAAATTCTTGAATTTACATGGAAGTTTGAAAATCAACCTAAAAAACCTAACTGCATGACCTTATGACAACATCCATAACTTAATCATTTTAAATCCAAATCTAATAGGACCATAGCCATTGGAAAGATTAAATAGAGAGATAAAAATCCATAAAATAAGATTTTAAAAATATGCATATAGTTTCATAGAAAAATAATATGCAATGTTTCTTGCTTTTTTTCATGCAAAAATCACCAAAAATCTTAAAAATGACAAAACCTAACTTAACATAACCATGAAAGATAACCAAAACAACCAAAATAATTCATATCCATTTAAAAAAAACATCAAAATAAGGGGGTAGGATTTTGTTACAATTAAATCCTAGATCTAAGAAAAACATCCATACCCCTAAATTTATGGAAAAAGGATGAAAACAACTAGCCTAATTTTAAAAACCAAATCTACAAAGGCAAAAACAATGAAACGACCATAGATCTACATAAAAATAGCCAAAATAGAAGGTAGGTTTTGTTGAAATTTTCATTTTACCTTTCCTATCAGCATACATATGAAGATAATGGCCCCACCCATGGCAATAAAAGCAAGGAAAAATGACTAGAAAACAAGTAAAAATGGTTAGATCTACCTACCTTGGAGTAGCCCTGGATGAGGCCTAGATGGAGATGGGTCTAGGTAGTCCTGATAGGTTCCTTGCATGCTCATCTACCTTTTGAATTCATGAGTTTTTGCTCTTCTCTCCATGTTTCATGGGTGCCATGGTTGAATCAACAATAAGAATTGTTGAAGTTTGGGTAGGATGAAGGTTCAACGCTAGCTGAAAGGAAGATTGGATGTTTTCATGTTGAAGATTGATGATGTTTGCAACATGAAATATTTTTTAAGTTCTCTCCCAATGCATTGTCTATGCAAAGTGAAATTGTAATTGAAACTTATGACAATATGACATTAAAGACTCAATCTTAACCCAAACACCCACCTCTCAATTCCAATTGCCAACTCAATGCACCATAACTCCAAGTGCATTGAAATGCAAAGGGGGAAAAGTCTTCTCCATGCTAGGATTGGTGGGAGTTAAGTTTAAAATTCAAATTTTAAAATTTTTGGGTAGTGTACCCCACCATACACCTTCACTCTTAGCCTTGAAACTACATCAGTTCTAATTTTCAATGCTTTTGATACCTAGAAAAATATTCAAATCTTAACTCCCATGCATCAATGCTGGGGATACCATGCCCAACATGGATACATGCCTCCCACCTCCTAGAACCATTAAAACCTTACTATTTTGACACCTTTAGCTATTATAACATATCTATTTAAATCTTGGGCTCCAAAAGGAGGGTTAGACACTAACCAAACTAGAAATCTTTGGTTTCCATGCTAAGGCAACACTTCCCAACATGGAAGAAGGTAGATAACATTCATTCTTATTCCCCAACATCCATCTAGTCCAAGTTTTACCCCCTAGAGTAGGCTTGCATGTCCCAGAACCCCTCTAAGCATCCTTGGTAGCCTTGGAACTTTGGCAAACCTAGTTGAAAGTGGTTAAATCCTTTGAATTTGGTGATTTCATGCTAGGGAAGACCTTGTCGACATTAAGAAACCTAGCACTAAGATGGATGGAGGGATGACCAAAATTACCTAAACAGACTACCTTGTGGTCATTTTTTAAAGCCTAGTTCTCCCTCACAGATTCAAGTAGTCTAGATTGACCTTAGAGTAAGTTGATTTTCCTTCAATAGCTAGTCCCATGCTGGTGAATCTCCCCAACACACTACCCAACATGGAGCCAATGTGAAAACCTAGGGGATATGTAGCAAGATTCATTCATAACCTAAAATAACCAAATAACCCTTTCTAATGATCCTTGGACATTGCCAAAATGCTCAAGAGCTTTCAAAAATCTCAAAAGTAGTAAAAAATGGTATAAAAATACAATCCCCCTCTCATCCATGTTGGGGCCATGATGCCTAGCATGGAAGAAGGGGGTGATTACATGAGGCATCTAAGAGGCTCCAAACTAATGAATCTTAACACCAAGCATTGATTGTCAACACTAACAATCCCAAAGGCTAATATGCATGGTTGATTCACTATTATATTGGCCTAGATCTAACATTATTAGTTCTTCCACATTAGGGGAGACCTCTTCCACACTACCTAGCACGGAAAAATGATGGATGTAGCTAGGAAAGCTATTTGGGATTCCCAAATCCAAGAAAGCAACATTAGATTATCTTGAACTAACACCATAAATTTGATAGCCTCTTTGGAAGCTACTAGAATGCCAAAAGTCAATAAAAATCAACCTTATAAGGTTCTTCCATGCTAGGGAGAACCTCATCCACATTGAGCATTCCAATCTCAACATGGATGGAAGGGGGAAAGCTAAAAATTTTGGAGTTTGCATGAAGTTTGACTTTTGGAAGTAACCCAACCCTTTTGGAAGCCACCACACTTCTAGAAGTCATCTATAATAGCCCAAACATGCCTCCATTGGATTCTCCATAGTGAGAAAGATACCATACATGTTGAGCATCCCAACCCTAGTGTGGATGGGAGGGGGGAAGCCTAAAAACCTTCCCATGACCCTCAAAATTATCAAATATTAACCCTAGGCATCGACAATAGACACTAGAAACCTTATGGACACACATGCATATATAGAAATGATAAAAACTAGAAAAAGGTAGATTTCCCTAGTTCCTCCACATTGGATGCTACCTTTTCCATGCTAGCTAGTGTGGAACAAGGGGGAAACTTTGGGAGGACTCTGAAACAACCCATAGATACCCTAAATAGGCACCTAAAACCCTTATATGTGCACTAGAACCTTGATTGTACATCCTAGAAATCTCAGATGCCTCAAAATAGGCCATGGATAGTCAAAAACCCTTTCCCCCAATCTTCCATGCTAAGCATGGGAACCCTAGCATGGAGGAAAAGGGGAAACATCAAAAACCACTTAAAATCCATTAAAACGAGCAAGTTTTGACCCTAGGCATCAATAATTGATACTAGCAACCTTAGAGACCTATATGTATGGCTAGAAATGATAAAAAATAGAGCCCCTTACTTCTTCCATGTTGGAAAGCATGGAATAAAGGAAGAAAAGCCTAAAAACCACCTAGTGAACCTCCAAATTGATTAGTTTTGACCTTAAACCCTAGTCCTTGACCTTAATAACCTTGAAAGCACACATGCATGATTGATTGAGGTCAAAACTAGTCCAGATGTAACATTTGTGATTCTTCCATGTTGAGGGCCATCTCCTCCATGCTAGCCAACTTGGAGACTGGGGGGATTCATTTATGGCTTATAAAGTGATATCAAATGACCTTGCATGCACCTTAAAACCCTATCATCACTTACTAGAGCCTTCAAACCTTAGGAAACTAACTCCAAATAGCCAAAAGACTATTTGTCCTATTCTTCCATGCTAGGCACCTCATCCCTAGAATGGAAAAGAGGGTAAAAGCTTAGAAAACATCTAGGAACACTTCAAACTATGAAATTTGACCTAAAACTCTAGCCCTTGACACTGGTAACTATAGGAGATGACATGCATAGTCGATTGTGATCCGAATTGGCCTAGATCTAGGATTCTTGTTCCATCCATGCTAGAGAAGGTTCCTTCCATGTTGGGTAGCTTGAAAATAAGGGGGTGAAGTTGCTTTTCCAATTTTGGTGATAAGATGACACTCCCAAAGACCAAAAATCTATGTCAAAGAAACCTAGGACCTAAGAACCTTCATATTATGCTTGTTTGACTTAATTTTGGCCTTTAAAAATTATTCCCCCTAGTCTTTCACATTGGAGAAACTCCCTCAGTATGGAAATAGAGGGGTAAAACCTTAGGTACCCATAAATAATCTTCAAATATGATCAAAATCAGCAAGAAACTTGTAGAATCATGATCTATAGCCCTAGTGGCCTAGAAACCTAGTTAATGTTGAAGGGAAAAGCCATTTCAACATGTTTTGACATCCAAAACTAACTTAAATGGCCTCAAAAAGAGGCTAGGGGATGCACAACTCCAAGATCTAGGTTTCATCCACCAATTTCACCTTGTTTGACTTTGTTCTTGCTTGGATCTTGATCTTCTAGGTTAAGCCCCCTTTGTTCCATGCTAGACAATGTGGAAATAGGGGGGTTAAGCTCCAAGACCTGCTTATTGGCCTTTACCAACCTCCAGAGTGCCCAATTTTGATAGATTTGATCTTGTGTTGCCTCGAGAAATCCTCGAAACCTTGATTTTGGACCTCTAGATGCCCCAAAAGATACTTAGTTTTCACATTAAGGGTCCCTTCTTCCATGCTTCCCAACATGGAAACAAGGGGGACCTAGTGTGGAAGCCTCAAAAATCTCAATTTCTAGGTCTAAATAGCCCAAAAATAACCCTGACTAATGCCCAAACTCATCTAATAGCCTTGTAGCCTTAAACCATGGAACTCTAAGGCCTAAAATTGGCAAAATCTAACCTTTTTTGACTACTATATTAGCTAGGTTCCACTATATGTAGTCTATTTTGTTTGATTTAACCTTATAACGTGATGTTTCGCCTTGTTTTTTTGCCTTTTGTTGCATTGTTAACCTTATTGACCTTCTTATGGCCTTTACATGGCCTTATATTTTTCCCATTTTCCTTATTATATCCTTATTTGCTTCTATTTTGCCTTGGAGTATATCAAATAATGGGATTTGATCTTCCCTAAGCACTATTTGACACCTTTTGACCATGGCCTCCTAAAACATTAAACTGGCATTATAGTCCACTAAAACTCTAAACTAACATCATGGCCTGCTAAAGCCTAAACCTGGAGAAATTGTGATCCTTGTTGACCATTTGTAGCCATATTTCTCATACTTCCCTTTATTTGTCCCTTATTTCACTTTGTTTGCTTATTTTTACCCTATTTGTAGCCTTGAATGACCTTGTTTGCATTAGAATAGCATGTATTTGCATAATTTTATAACATTTTAGCATTATTTATTCACTTTCATCCAAGTTCCACCTAATATATTATGGTTGACATGTAGGACTGAAGGATGAGTACCTGGGAGTATATCAGTCTACCTTGATGCCTACATGGATCCCATGGTGATATAGAATGGTATATCGATCGTGATTTCCTAGATCTTTAGCCTAAGAGTCTTGTCAGCTGCATAGCGTTAATAGAGAAACCTTTAGAATGACATGAAAACCTAGTCAAAACCCTTAACTTAGAGGTGGGCTACATAGCCAAAGACTCTCTAGTTGAGGTTCTTGTCACAACACACAATGGTGAGGAGAAAAACCTTAAACTAAGTTCCTCACTAGAACCTCAATAGGCTCAAGACATCACCAAGGTTCTACAAAGTAATATCAAGGCCTTTTCTTTGTCATATGAAGATATGCTAAGCCTAGACCCATGCCTAGTACAACACAACATCATATTTGATCCTAGCATTAGACTAGTTAAGCAAAACATGTGCAAGATTAGACTTGATTTGGCCTTGGTAGTTCATGATGAGATCTCAAAGCTCTACCAAGCTAGTTTAATTAGGGCTATCAACTAAGAAAAATGGGTGTCCAACATAGTGGTTTTCTCTAATAAAAATGGGAGCATCTATATTTGCATTGATTTCTAAAACCTAAATAAAGTGACCATCAAGGATGACTTCCCTTTACCTAGTATTAATCAAGTTATCGATACTATAGCAAAACATGCATTATTGTCATTTATGGATGGGTTCTCATGATATAACCAAATTAGGATCAACCTAGGGCACTAAGTTAGCATAACCTTAATGACCCCTTGGGCTACCTTTTGCTATACCATGATGCCCTTTGGCCTACATCTTTAGTAACTACATGCTAGGTTTTCTTAATGATTATGTAGACGATATATTCATTAAGTCCAAAGTGGCCAATTACCATGCTAATGACCTAAACCTTATGCTTAAATGGTGCCTCAAGTACAAGTTTAGGCTCAATCCTAAGAAATGTTTCTTTAGTATCAAGAGTGGTAAGATGCTTGGCTTTATAGTGTTTGAAGCAAGGATATGTGTCAATCCTAATAAGGTTAAGGTTATATTCAAATTAGTAGTACTACCAACCTTAAGAAGCTTTAGGGATTACAAGGTAGATTGTAATTTATTTGTAGGTTTATCACTAGACCTATAGATAATTTATAGTCCATGTAGCACTTTCTTAAGAAAGGGAATCACTACAAGTGGATGGCTCAATCCTAAGAGGCCTTTGAAGACCTTAAGTAAGAGTTAGCACTACTAACAATCTATCCTCAACAAGAGGGTAAAGCATTTTACATCTACCTTGCCATTTTTAACACATCCATTACCTCTCTACTCTATAAAAAATGTGATGATGAAGCAAAGATGCTAATATACTACCTTAGCCATGCATTAGTTACCCATGAGACCCAATACACTGAAGTGGAGAAGTATTATCTAGCACTAGTCTTCACATTGAACAAGTGGAGACACTACATCTTTAGAAGCCAAGTCAATGTCATTTGCAAGGATAACGTGCTCAAAGCCATAATGACCAACATTTATGAGAGTAGTTGTATAGCTAGATGGAAATCCATAACCATAGAGTTTGACCTTCATTACATCTCTCAATCCTCAACAAAAGGTCAAGCTATAGCCATACAACTAATAGTGTTAGCTGTAGATGGCTAAACAACCATAGATTTCGAGTTCCTTGATGAGCACATTAGCACTATTAGCCAAGTGCCCAAGGGTTATGAGGCATTCATGCACTTTGATAGATCTCCAATTGGCCATGGAGCTAGTGCCACTGCCTTCATAACATTCCCATATAGTGAAATTTGTTCATTACACATCGTTTTGAGTTTCCGTGCACCAATTAACATAGTGAAGTATAAGTATTTGATCAGAGGGATGATGATATCTTGTGATATAGGAATTAGATGCTTAATGATGAAAGGTGATTCACAACTTGTGGTTAACCAAGTAACTAAAGTCTATGCATGTAAAGCCAAGCACTTACTACCTTACTATGATCTAGGAAAGCAATTATTACAATAATTCATAGACATTGATATCCAACACATACCCAAAAATGAGAATGCCATAGTTGATGCAATTGTAATGTTAGCCCTTAGTGTTACACCAGATGTGTTTAGTAAGTTGTCCATCTTAATTATGGATTGTGCTATTCCCATCACGCATACCACTAAGGATACCTTTATGGCCATCATCCATACTGTTCTTGTCAGAGAGTGGTATGATGATATCAAATTTTACCTTATGCATGGTGAATCCTCACAAGGCTTGACTATGACTCAAAAGGTTGCTATATGTAAATGCTCAAAACAGTATGTCATCATAGGTGATAACACATGTCAATGATCCTACGATGACAAATTACTAATGTGCTTGGGTAAAATCAAAACTAGAACTATCCTTGAGGAGGTTCATGAGGGTGTTTGTGGAGGACATATAAGACTTAGAGCTATGACCACTAAGATTAGGTAGTTAGGCTACTACTAGCCTCATATGAAAAGTGACTACATGTAGAAGGTTAAGCGATGTTACATGTCCTAATGGCATAGTAACCGGATACACGTATCATCAAATGAGTTGCATACAGCTTAGATTACTTAGCCATCTCAATCATGGGGGTTGGATATTATTGGATCTATAACACCTAAGTCTTCTATAGGGCATAACTTCATCATCACAGCAACTGAATACCTTACTAAGTGGGTTGAAGCTATTCCCCTAAGGAAGACTACATCTAAACAAGTCTGCAGCTTTATCCTAGACAACATTGTAGCCTGCTTTGGCATATCCATGATCATAGTTATAGACAATGGACCATAATTTAGTAGCCATGAAATGAAATATTTCTATCATAATCTAGGCATTAAGCATTCTTTCTCATCACCTTATTACCCTTAATCCAATGGACAAGCAAAAGCTAGCAATAAGTCCATCATCAACTTGCTCAAGAAAATGCTCAATAATAGCAAGTGTAAATGGCATGAGTAGCTTTTCCATGCACTATGGACCTACAGAACAACCTATCGCATGGCAACCAAAGTAACCCTTTATAGCCTAGTCTATGGTTTTGAAGCTATTTTACCTCTTGTAACTGTCACTTCAAGTAGCCCTAATTGACTTCATTAATGATTAACAGAATAAGGAGTTGCAGATAGTAGCCTTGGACTCGGTGGAGGAGAAACACATGCAAGTGCTTGCTCATATTGAACACTATCAAGAGTGGTAGAAATGGTAGCACCATCATAACTTGAATAAGTGTAAGATCAAGGAGGGTGACCTGGTCCTCAAAGCCATCGATGAGCATGCAGATAAATTCTTAGCCAATTAGGAAGGGTCCTTTCTTCTTACTAGAGTGTATGGTAATGAAGCATTCAAGATCATTGATATGAATGGAAATGAGTTGGCAAACCTGGTTAGTCATTCCTATCTAAAGCCATATTACATGTAGCCAATGACCATCAACAAGTAAGGCTACTTAACAACATCCTACCAAGGCTTTAAACTAGTAACATGGCTTGCCATGGCCTAAAACTAGTGATAACATGGTATAATGAGGCCTTAAATTGGTACCATGGTCTACTATGATCTTAAACTTGTACCATGGCCTAAAACTAGTGATAACATGGTCTAATGAGGCCTTAAACTAGTACCATGGTCTACTATGATCTTAAACTAGTACCATGGCCTACTAGGGCCTAAAACTATTACCATGGCCCACCACAACATTAAACTAGAAACATTGGTAACCTAGGTAGCTTGGTTTTATCATTTCATGTGGCCTATATATGTATTGTAATATTATAATATGTTCTATTTTCTTGGTTTTCTTGTCTTCTTGGAGTTGTGTTTGTAGGATGAAGCTTGGGGCCAAAAGTGTAACCCATCACAATAACAAGCCATCACATGACCTCAAAGTACAAGATTTGGTGAGTTTTTCCTACTGTTTCAAGAGTTCTTATACCATTGGCCTTCATCCAGCATTGCTCCTTAAGCCCAACATTGTAACCTTATCGTAACCTCCCATCTCTTGGGAAGGAATGTTGACCTATGTTCGCCATGCATGCACTATAGCCATATGATATCTCTTTAGCATTCTTCATTCTCAAGTCCACTTGAATGTAACATAGCTAATTCAATGGAAAAACCATTAAGTCCATTGAGTGTAACGCATCTCATTTGATGGGATAACCCTCAAGTCCTTTGAGTATAACACAACTCACTTAATGGAAAAACCACGTTGAGCTGGCCCTAGCAATGAGATCCAATGAATGCCTCATCACACAAAAAAATAAAGAAAGAGTGGAAGTAGATTACCAAGAGGCTAAATGGCCAATGAAGCCTCAAAGACTAATAGCCAAATTAACCTTAGAGCAAAGTGATTACATCCTCAAACACAATTTCTGAGTGAATAACACTTCAAAACATGTTAATATTGTACTGTAGCCATGATGTAAACTCTTGGAATGCATTATTAGCCTTCATAACCATTTTTTGTGACCTTAACTTTGTCATCTCATCATCCTAACCTTATACCATCATCATAAGCACTCTTTGGCATGGTTCGACATGACTAGATAAAGTGTGGAGAGGGAACATTGGTGGTGGACCTACAATGCTATTTTGTATTCTTTGTTGATGCCTCTTGGGTCAATCCTCTAGAAACCAACAAACAAGGTCCATTGAAATAGTACAAAAATTTTCAATGTTACAATCAATTTTCATCATGTATCCTTCATTCCATGAAACGCAAGGCAAAACTTTGTTGTAAATGTGAAGATTATAATCCACGAGGGGCAATCCCACATATTTCATACTTTTACTATTGAGAAATGCCTCATAGGTGGTCAAAGCCTCATTTCCAAAGTAAAATTTGTTACCTAGTGTCTATATTTGGACTTGGGGAGTTCAAAAGTGTCTTTTGGGAGGCCAAAATTGGTAATTTGATGGGTTTTATGGGGGCTATACACTTTTATATGCTGGAAACACCTACAACAAGGTAAATCTCACCTGCCCCCAGCATGGAGGAGTGGGCGCTTCCCCCTTAGTGTGGAAAATTTTTCTCTAATGTGGAGAATACATGCATAGTGTGGAAACCTTCCCCCTCAGCATGGAAGATTTTCCCTAGGGTGAAGGCTCCACCTTTAGCTTGGAAACTACATGGCCCTAGTGTGGAAGCAACATGAGTGAGATTTTTGCACTCCAATGACCTTAAAGTTGACCAGCCACTTTAGCAATGATGGTAGAAGGCTCAACGTGAAAGATCTACCTCCAATGTAGAAGGTGTCCCCCTATTACTATTTATAGTAAACATAATGGCCATGGGGGTTTAGCACTTACTATATATGGTAAACCCCCAAATTTGGACATCCATATCACCTATACGAGGTAGAAATTTGTAGCAATTTGTAGCCAATTTGTAGCAAAAATCATGGTCCAAAACCTATAAAAACAAAACCCCAACACTCCTTTTATTTCCATACTTCATCATTTTCAAGCACATCACAATTTTGGCTTCTAAGAGCTCTTGAAACCTTGCAAAAATGTAGCTTCTTGAAGCCTCTCAATGTGGAACCCTTATAACCCTATTACCCCTTTTGCTATCCCCCTAAGACTTGTGAATTTTAGGTGTCAACGTTACATTTCTAGGATCCCCAACCCCTAGTGTGGAGTAATTTGGTAGCCAAATTTATCACTTTTCTCACCACCCCCCGGTAGTAACCCAAGTTGCAAATCTAAAGTTGCAACAAAGAATATTTGATAGCATTAGGATTGGCTAAGCACCCAGATCATGAAGCAGATCACATCATCTTTAATAGGCTCTAAATTCTTACCTGTGTGAACTTCCTTTTGCTCTCTCATGGGAAATTCTTGTACACATCCCTAAACTTATTCTTTATTTGTTTAAATAAAGTTTCAAAATTTTAGTTTGTGTGCAATGTATTTTGCTTTTGATTTTCAAATCTATATTCTTGTTATTTGCATCATTCGTTTTACATTCCATAAGTCCTTGGGTGATCTATCAAACCATCCAGGGTACCTCAAATTCCATTTTTTCAAAGGCCTTGGGGATACATGGTTGAGGCTACTATGCCGAATCTCTTGATTTTTTAGTGATTAATTTTTCTAGTTGCACTACTAGCTAAGGTCTTTCCAGGATAAGGTTGAATCCTAGTATCTCTTCCACCATCAAGAAATTGGCTATTGTGGGGAATTTTTTTCCTACCACAAAGTCTAAAGAAATGGAATCTCTTACAACCACTTGAGATAGGTTGAAGGATTTAAGAGGAGTTGTTGAAGTATGTTGCATATCCTCGATTAGGCCTAGATGTTCTACGATTGTATAAGGTATTACATTCTTTGTAGTAGCTCCATTGTCAACATGTACTCTATGCACTTTGTATTGTTCTACCTTGATGATTATAAAGAGTGGAACCTTGGTTGTCTGGCCATCTTGGAAGTTGATCTTACCTTTGCTATCATGAAACACTAGTAATGTCAACCTTGTTTCTTCCTTTGGTAAAGGTCATGTCATCACTGCATAGATGGACTCTTCACTAGTGGGGATGTCATCACTAATAGGAATAGAGATCAACATCTTTAGTGGAAGTCATGACAAGGTCATACAAGCTAAGGGAGGTGTTCTTTTGTTTTAGTGAGTACCTATTCCATCATAGTGAGAAAGTCCTTTTCATTGGTTATAGGCTTTTCATTCTTAGTATTCTTAACTTACTCCATGCATCTCAAAATGCGAACTTCATGCTTCAATGGTTGCTTAGCTTTGCCTTCCCTTGTGGTTTGGGGTCCTCCCATGGTTGACCAATTGAGGCAACTTGAGCTTTAGAACTCATCAAAATAGATAAGATGAGAGTGAACTTCAATGAAACTACTTCCTTCCATGCCCTAGCCTATTGGCTATCATTATTCATAGGCTTTAGTCTAGATGTCTTATGTTTTCTACTCACGGATTTCTGGCTTTCATATTCTTTTATTGATATTCTTCAAGTAAGAGAATTCTGGTTGAGTATAGAGATACAAGTTTTAATGAGATAATAATTTCAAATAGATAGGTTACTTATTCCTAAATGCTCTATCTTTGATCTTTGGCATCAAATTATTTGTCATTAGTCCTATTTGGATTAGTTTTAGCTCCTTGTTTTTGAATTGAAAAGAGTAGATCTCAATGTATTGGAGATATTCATCATCAGCCCACCTATTCAATATTCAAGCATGAGCTGAAGCAAGAAGTACTTATATTTTTATGAAAGGATGCAAATAATTGATATAATTCCTTACAACAATATGAGTAAGAAAAAATTACTCTTTTTATCGTAAAGTATCCACTGTAAAAGTATGCTTTAATCAAAACATCCTTTGAATATTTTGCCTTGAGATATACTTCATAATTTAGGTATTTAAACTTGGCATGGTTGGTTACAAGTCATGTGATACAGATATGCTTAAGAAGTTGTATTACAATGCATTTACTCTCCTTATCATAAGAATTTTTATGTCTTATACATTTTCTGATATTTTAAAAAGAAGATAAATATTGGAAAATAAAAGAACCATGCAATATTTACTACTAATGGCTTCTTGGTTTAGAGATAGGTTATTTGATCTTCAAGGATTATACTTTACTTTAAGCTTTAAGCTTTTACATAATCTTGAATATTAACTGAAAGGCTTGGATCAATTGATAAAAGATAAGAGACAACTCTTCATGAAACCTAGTGCTGAAAGATGTGTACTCTTTAACTGATATTCTTGCATAGCTAAATGTTTTTATTTCCTTGGGATTGTCCCATGTTGTTGGTTATGCATATTACATAATTTTCCTCTTTTATGATGCCTTTTTAGAAACCAGTTTATGTGCTTCATTCTTTTTAATGCTATTGAAAAGGGGGAGAGTAGTTTATGCTATATTTGCATGTCTTCTAATCCATTTTCTTAAGTTTTTAACATCATCAAAAAAGGGGAGATTGTGGACCTTTTGGTATGTCAAAACATTAAGTAAAATGGAGACAAAGGTTATTTTTGTGATTGTTGTGTTTGTAGGACAAGAATGTGAAGACTTGCAAAAGCTTAGGAACATGAACAAAGAATGAATAATTTAAGTGCAAAGAAAGGTTAAGGAAAGTCATCTCTAAAAAATAGTAAACATCTTGGTAGATTGAAGGAAACACAAGAAAAGAGGTCTCTACAAAATAGCAGACATCTTTCATCAAAGAAAGATGTCTTTTATTAGACAAAGACATCTTTCCAAAATGAAGGCTAGTTACAAAAAGAATTCTTTTACTAGAAGAAGACATCTACCCAAAATGTAGGTTAAATGTAGAAAGATGTCTCAGTCATGAAGAAGATGTCTTCCATGACCATTAGCTAATCTTTACATGAGTTCCAAGATGAATTAGTTAACCGTTGCATGAGTTGCAAGATGAATTGAAAAACATAGTGGCTATAAGAAGACATAATTATCATTTGAAAATGTGCAAGCTTTTTTACTATCATTGTTTTGATAATCATTGTAATCATTGTTGCTTCTCATTGTTCTATCTTTTATCTAATATAAAGTGAGCTATACCTTAAGTACAAGGATCATCAAACTTAGTTGCATTCACCCCTTGTAATTTTTTATTCTCTTCTATTACCTTGTAGGGTTGATGTGCTTCTTGCAAGAAGGCATCTTGCTTGAGCTTGTTGGAATCTTGTGGGTTGAGTGGATCCATTGCATTGAATCACTCCAATGTAGAGCTTCTACAAGCTATGGTACCTTTCAAACCACATTTGAGAGCAACATAGTCTGGAGGTATGCTTGCGAACTACCCTTTGAGTGTGGACTACCCAAGTTGGGAAACCACATTAAATTTGGTGTATGTGCTTTATCTCAAAGAATTTTAATTTGGAAAACTTATTCATCCCTCCCTCCTAGGTTCAACAATCAGCAAGAGTAGCTTTCTTGGCTATCTCACATAGTTTATCATGCCTTTAACCAACATTTTTTGTCATTTGTTTGTATTGTATTCTTCCACTCTTCAAAAATTGATCAAGGAGTTTTGATGCTTTTAGTGGTAATATAGTATACTTCATCTAGTTTTTTGTTCAAAGTTAGACCTTGTAGTGATTGATGTAGAGGCTCCAAATATTGAAGGTTGATTGGTGTTAGTAGGGACCTTCTGTTTATTCATCTTAGGCCCTCGTGAAATTATTTTGTTGTATTTGGTCACTATGGCCATAGTTTTGTTATTTTACCTTTCATTATTCCTATCCTTTTGGGCATGTTGGTTCTTGTATGCCATGTAGGAAGGGTCACGGCTAGCCTCAACCACGTCCTCTATGTTTTCTATTTAGGAGAAGGCTTGGCTAAGTGAACGTGGATATAGGTAGTATAGTTTTAACTTAATGAAGCCATTAATTACCTCCTTGAATATAGCAAAAAAGTGGATTTCTACTATTGATTTTAGAATCTCGTTAAAAAGAACATTCCATCATTGTATGAATTTCTGTATAGGCTTAAGGGGTTCCTACTTGACCTTCATTAGTTGGTCAAGAGTCTTGTTAGGTTTTAAGTTGTACTTGAAATGGTTAAAAAAACTATGAAATTAAGTCTTCCAATGAGCATGTAGATCCTCTTGGAAATGCATGGTACTAGTTCAAGGCTTTTCTAGTTAGAGACATAGGAAAAATATGCATTATGGTATGTGGCTAGGCTTGCAATAATCAACACTTAAAACAAAAAGTTATCATGTGGCCATTAGGACAGCCCTCATTGTTGTATTTAGTAAATTGGGGAATGGGGATGCCTGATGGATGACTTATTGGTGGGACAACAAGACTAATTGGATCATCCTAATAGAAGTTCATTATCTTTACTTTCTATGTTATGGAGGCCTTGAGATTTTGTAACTCTTCCATCAAGTCTTGTATCATTTGGAATGCTTGATCCAATCCTTGGAACATTCTTGTTGATTACAATGTTTTCATGAATAGTTGAGATATTAATTGAGAGGCCTATGGCCTTGCTATGGGCTATGGTATAGAAGGGAGAGGCTAGGTTATGATGGTCATGGGTGGGATAAATAGCGAAAAAGATGTTTGTGTTGGCACTTGGAGCACAAAGGGGACAAACTATGTTGGTGTTCCTTGGGTCACTTGTGGTCTTGTTGTGGGGTCCACTAGTAGAGAAAGAGTGAGCAATGGTGAGAATCACTAATCAGGACCGTGCAAACCAAGGCTTTATGACAAAAGGCATGAATGAAAGTAGGTAGGCCGTTTGAGGAATGGGTTGTTCTTGGTGCATTTCTATGACTAGTGTTCGTCTAAACATTGTGGGATATATGGGAGATGATGGTTGAGATGCCTATGCCATGGAGGAGACAAGTAGGGCCAAAGTGGCTATGGTGGTTTTAGTGGCAATTGTTGGAATAGGCTCCCTATGAAGGTATCTAGTTTGGGCTCTACCTCAAATTCATCATGTTCTTCATGCCAGCCTTCTAAACTGAGCTTTTCACTCCATTCAGCTATCTCAATCGATTGAGAAAATATGTGTGCTTGAGAATCAATAAGCAAGATTTTTTCATAGCGAGAGGGTATATATTATTTTCCATTATGATGAGTCAACTCATATTCATGCTTGGCTTTAGCCTCTGCATGGGGAAGGAGTAATCCACCTTGGATTTTAATGCAGATGTAGTTATAGTGTTCTTTAATAAATACAATGAAATATAGGCTTTTCCCTCTTTCCCTCTTTGCCTAAGCGATTATCTACACTTAGCTATAGTAGGGTCTCTTGGATCATAGATCCTCACTCCATCCTAATCAAATGTCATGTTTGTCATGTCTATAGGCAAAATTGTTGACTTACTAAAAGGCATTGTAAAAGATGTTTTTTTGACTTTTTACTATTTTTATTAAAAATTTTAATAAGTAGAATTGCCTAATGGTGTAGTTGACTATAAATGGAAACATTGTTGGAATTATTGATGTAGTATAGATGTTGTACACCACACTTGGGAAAATGGTTTTAGGGTGTTAAAGTTGGTAACATTAACTATGCCAGTTTCATTAGCAGTGTCTATGCTATAGAGTATGTTGTAGATCACAGTATTTTCCAACCAAATACGTGGAGGTAGGTGGTGGAAAATGGATTTTCACTAGATAAAACTCAGTTGAAAATTTTTCATCAAAGGAAGTATGTTGGTTTACAAAAAATTGATTGTGAAAATTTTTGGTTTTCCAAGGACTACACTGAAGTCTTGGTAGTAACTATGCTGGCCTTTTCTTATAAAATTTTACAGCAGATATACTTGGGTTTTAGATTGTATCTACATTGGTCTTTAGGTGTCAAACGTAGGTTTTAGTAGGTAAAAGTTATAGGTTTTTTTGTTGAGTATGTTGGTTTCCAAATAATCCAACAACTAATGTGAAAATGTAGTAAACACCCAAATCACCAACCACAACTATGCTGGGTATTATGGGTAGGAATTGGAACACCAACATTAATTGCAAGTTTCAAAGTATTGAATGTGAAATAATTAGTTTTGAAAAATGTTTAAACAAATTTTGAAAAAGGTTTTAGAAAATGATTTTAGAAATTCATTTGGCTAACAATTTGGGCAAAGACCCTCCTTCTAACATCAAAAACTGTAGCACCTAGAAAATTTGGTCACTAGAAAACCAAAAATCCTAGGTGCAATAGCCTAACCTTGGATCCTAAGGGCCTCTAAGAAATAGAATCCAAGGAACCCTAGATAGTCTTTTCAATCACCTAGTGATGAGTGGCGAGGTACCCCTACACTCCACCATACGAATACGAGCGTACATGCACGATCCGGTCGAACTCCGCAGACTAAATGCCTTAACACCACAAGAAACGCTTGGGGTTAATCATTCGTTGTCTTCCCAGGCTTGCTTGTAAGTGTCACGGTGTATGGTTAAGCAAGTCTGAGGTATGTGATTTTTT
>MNCI01021351.1:168891-224854 GCA_015680685.1 Gnetum montanum | reverse complement strand
TCTGCATTATGCTCATGGTGGTTGCGCCCAGATGTGGAAGGAGAGTGTGAGTTATGAGATGAAGGATAAGAAGAAGGGGATCCATCACCATGATGATGTTTCTTACCTTCTCTTTGGCTGCTTGGTCCCCGATCGTTGTCACGATCCAAATGTCTGTCATTAGTGTGAGTAGTTGTTCCTACCGTGAACAGCTAGTGCTCACGGGGATCAGAGCCTAGAATATGTATCGTTGATCTAAGGCCCTGATGCCTAACCTCTTCACTAGAGTGAGGAGGAGGAACATCATTTCCTAAGAAACCCATTGTGAGGGGTTCCTCGTCTCCTATTTCACTAATGACGTGGGGAACCTTGCCCTTCAATAGTGAATGTTGGCTCTCCTGCCTTGCATCCCGAATACGTTGGGCATTTGTGGGACGATAATCCCTTGTGTCATGGTCATCCAAAACGTATTCTGCGAACAGCTCATGCATGCCAATCTGTACCAAGGCACGGAAAAGCATGTTGGGAGCGGATCGATCTGGGGGTAACACGATGTTACCTTGCATGTCTCTCCACCGCAGTTGCTCATCTTGATGGAAAACAAAGGTAAAATCCGGCACATACTCATCGGGATGAGTATATGTGACTTTGGATTGTTGAGGACATGGTTGATTTCGGTTATGCGTATGATCCTGACTTTCTCCTGTATTGTCCTTAGGTGAGTTGATTGCATGAGAAGAAGCCATTTCTAATGGTGTGCTAATTTTCACCGTTATTTATGTTCTGAATTAACTGATTAACCCTAAGGTTCGTTTTAGGCTCACAACGATGTGAGTGATATCCCTTATGTTCAATTGGCGTAAAAACACTTAGTCCCCGGCAACGGCGCCAATGATGAGTGGCGAGGTACCCCTACACTCAACCATACGAATACGAGCGTGCACGCGCGATCCGGTCGAACTCCGCAGACTAAATGCCTTAACACCACAAGAAACACTTGGGGTTAATCGTTCGTTGTCTTCCCAGGCTTGCTTGTAAGTGTCACGGTGTATGGTTAAGCAAGTCTGAGGTATGTGATTTTTTTGGTATTTTTGGCTTATCTTCTATGCTACCAGGAGAAAGGGTTGAGAAAACTAAACTAACTCTAACTAAGATCTAAGTCTAAATTAACTAGCGTCAGCATCCGTTCCCACTTACCGGACACACCCTGAACTATGCAACTGCAGCTTACCAAACGCTAATCGTTACTGGGATCGCCACACGTAACGCAAGTGCTCGAAGTGGTCGTACTGAGGCACCTATTTAGCCTACGTGTGATAAGCAGCCGATTCCTTAGCCAGCCGTACACACCCGTGGGTGCTCGTAACTAAGTCGTACTTATCACACGATCTAGCCTAGCAATGAGCAGCCGATTCCTCAACTAGCCGTACACATTAGACCCGGGAGTTACCAAGCGCAGAATCCTGGAATACGCTACTGGGTTACCAAGCATCCAATGCTCGTAATTGAGTCGTACTCATGCATTGCGTCAAGCAGCCGATTCCTTGACTAGCCGTACACGTCCGTAGACGCTCGTAATCAAGTCGTACTTGAACGCACTAGGAAAGCAGGAAATAAAGCAATAAATGAAACCACGTGCTGCAAGGTTTATCCAAACAAGTTCGTCTTTATTGCCGTACACAACTTGGGTTCAGGTTACAAGCTGCTCGAATAAAGAGCCGTTCACTCTAGGACTCCTACTGCGGGCACATGGGGAAAAATTCTAACTCTGGAGTGATCAATCTGCTAGAGCTTCGCTACTTCTAGCCAGGATTGGGAAATGAAGGGAGTGCCGCCTCTTATTTATAGATATGGTGGCGAACCGCGATATCACGTACGCGATATCACAGGGAAAGACGTGATATCACGTATGCAATATCGCATGGGATGCGATATCACGGTGACCGCGATATCGCGTACGCGATATCGCGGCACATGCAGGTCGCGTCTCATCACCTAGGAACTTAAGAAGATGTAAACTGAAAAATAAAATTGTAGATTTAATAAAAAATAAACATAGAATTGAACTTAGAATAAAATCTACACTACAAATGAACTGAAAAAATTTATTAAAATAACAAAAATGCTCAAAGTTTAGAGTTCAAAGGAGGCACAAATTATGTGCTTAAATGCATAAGAAGCTTGTTTGAACAAATCTTGAAGCTTGTTGGAGTTAATAGGTTGTGTTCTATAGTCAAACTCCACAATCTAGGTACTTTCCAACCCTAATCATTCAAAACTTCTTACTAGTTTTTGTTTAAATTTGCAACTTATATCTATTGGTGGTGTAAAAAATGGTGTAAGCTCTCGTTCCAATGGTACTACGCTAAGAGTCTCTAAATGCTTAGTGTAGATGCTAGATGGAATTCAAGCACTCAAGGTTGCTGTGGTGGTATGAGTGGTAATAATGTTCAAAAAGAAAAAAAATGTTTTGGAACCTAAATATGGTGTTCAAGTTTGGATCTTATAGGTTTTAGATTGTTGATTTCATGTTACAAATTTTTGGCAAGATTACTAATAGAGCGGTGCTTATTTTGCAAGCATAATGGCTATGATTTCTAGCATAGTTGATCATTTATGGCATGTTTTGATGCACCAAGGTCGTTAAAACCCATATGCATACTATAAATAGTGGATAGAATTTTGTGACTATGCTAGCCTTCACCTCAACTACGTTGGCCTTGGACAACTATGCTGGCATTTATTGGAATCTACTAAAAATGTGGTGACTATGCTAGCCATACTACAGCTACTAGAAATCCATGATGACTACACTAACCATACTACCACCATTAGAAAATGTCATGACTATGCTAGCCATTGCTAGAAAAATGGAAAACCCAACAACAACAATGTTGGTCTTGCAACTATTCTAGGTTTTGTGGTGACTATGCTAGGTTTTTTTTTGGAAAAATGAAAATCCAACACCATCTACATTGGGGGTACTTGGTTTTAGCATAGTTGAGGCTATACCCCTACAAAAAACCCATTGAAGTGCCAAATTTGCTAATCTCCAAGGCATTTTTAGCCTTCCTAGGCCTATATATAGACATAACATTACCTTTTCCACTTGGGAAGTGAGGTAGTAGCAACTTATGAGGCATTTTTTAGCCCCAAAAAGTTAAAGTATGCAAGATTGTAGTTCATGGGCCACAAATCTCACATTTGTAATGAAATCTTAACTCAAGTTGGGTGGTGAAGTTTATAGGTGACAACATGTGTTTTATTTATGGTGCTTCAAAAGGTTGATGATAAGAATGAAGAGGATGAAGATGGAAAATTAGAAGAGTTCTATAACTTTCTATCTTATTATGATCCCACTATTCTATTGGTTTTCTAATGGAATACCTTGAACTTGAGGTCCATCTTTTTTTAGATGTTATTTTCCTCTTGCCTTGGTTTCTTGCCAAGGCTAAATATAATCATGGATAGTTCATGTAGTCTTCACTAAGAGATGAAGGATTTTGGGTGGGATCTATGATGAGGACATAACCTAGCCTATTTCTAATCCTCAATATTTTTCTACAAATATTTTTATATGTTGTTATGTTTATATTTTGGTGTTGTATTGTTGATGGTCATTTTAGGATGTTTTGAGCCTATTTTGATGATTCTAGAAGATACTATGATCAATGGAAACATGTTTGGAGGTGTCTAAAGGTTCCATTGCTCAAAATAAACATCTTGAGATTTTGGCCTATCTAGAAAGACATCTACTTTAGTAACAAGATGTTTCCTTCCTACTCAAGAATTTTCCACTAGCCCAAGATGTTTTCTAGAAGACACCTCACATGCTTACAAGATGTCTCCTCTATCTTCAAGACATCTCCCCCATCTGCAAGACATCTTCTCTTTGAACTAGTTACTTATGAGCAAGATGTTCCATTTTCCTTTAAGATGTACCATATGAATATGAGACAATTTTTTATGGATTTTTAAATATTCAAAATTTTAAATTAAAGAGGAAAGATAAAGATATAGAAGGAAAGGATATAAATAGATCTCATGGGCCTTCATTTTGGTCAATAAAGTCTAGAGAAAGAGAGGTGAGTTGAGAGAAGATATTAGAGAGAGATAGAGTCTTGGTTAATTACCTTGACCATCATCCATGTGAGAATGTATTTTCTTTAATTTAGTGTATGTGGTGAGGATTTGATTCAATCTCATTTGTCCTTGGAAATGAGGGCTTTCTTTCAGCTGTAAATTCTTCATTTGAGTAAGAATGAAGTTTTCATTTTCTTTTCTTATTTGAATTTGCTATTTTTTTGACATTGAGAAAGCTTGGATTGTGGAATCCATAGAGCTCTTCATCAAATTGATATTCGAGTGGCTTTAAATTGAAGACAATTGTATTCGAATGGATAATTCTCATCTCAATTACAAAGAATCACTCCAAATTCTTAAGCTTAGGTGAATTTTCTCTTGTTACTTTTTTGACTCATCCTAGAATTTGAAAATTTTCCTTTAATCCCTAAGTTTATCTTATCTTACAAGAATTGTAAGATAATTATGAAATTGTATATCCATTAGTTTATACTAGCTAGGATTCTAAGATCTTGTACTCATTTCTCTTAAGATATGAGTATTTATTGTATCATTCTTTGGGAAATATTAAAAGTTTTACCTTTCCTTATAGAATATTTTTGAAAATTATCATTTAGATCAATTTCCATCATGTCTCAAAAGAAGAAGAAAGTTCAAGCTTTGTCAAGAGACATGCATGACATGATAAATGCTCTTAAGCTTATTATTAAGAAACTTGAAAGGCTTGAAGAAAACAAAGGACATACTACTTCATCAAAATCATTCAATCAAGTATAAAATTCATGTAATTCTTCACTAAGAGCTTCTTCAAGACATTTCTCAATTCAATCCCTTGAAGATGATCTTACTTTTGAAAATGAAAAATTTGAAGAAAGAGAAGATCAAGATGATGTTTTTCTTCATGCTACTAGTGTTAAAAATAAGTCTTAAGGTTTAATTTTTCCTAGGAAAAGGAAAAAAGAACTTTCTTATGAGCCTCAAAGAAAATAATTTTAAGGAATTGAAGTCACTCTTGCAAAAGCTTTCAAACATGCTTTAAGAATGCCACATGTTGAAGTTAAATCCTTCAATGACATGGAAGGAACTGAATCTTTTCTCTCTTGGCTAACAATGATTAACAAGTACTTTGAACTTATAGATGTAGAAAATGATCAAAAGGTGTCATATTGTAAAACAAAATTGGAAGACATGAAACTTGTATGTTGGAAGAAGGAAGGTAATTCTTACAAGGTGTATAATGGTACTCTTATTAAGGATTGGTCTTTAATGTATTTCATGCTCAAGCAAACATTTGAGAAGAATCATCAAAGAAGAAAGACCATCCACAAATTGAAGTACTTAAAGCAAGGTAATAAGAGGGTAAAGGAATACTATGTGAATTTTTGTAAGGCTTTCTAGCTTAAAAATTTTCATTAGGATGATTATGAACGAGCATCCAAATTTCAAAGAGGACTCAAAAGGAAGGATCAATAAGAGCTAACATTATATGGGCCCCAAACATGGAATGAGGCTTTTCAATTAGTTCTTAGGGCTAATAAGAAACTCCAAGACTACAATAGAGGTTTCAAATCTTCTAAAGATAAGGACTCCAAAGCTTCTAAACATGAGAAAGAAGCCAAAGAGTAGGGAAATACCAAAAAATACACAAAGAAGAAGCAAGAGAAGTTTAAGAAGGACCAAAATTCCAAGAAAGAATACTTCAAGAATTGAAAGGGTCAAGGAAATTTCTATGCATCCAAACTTTAATTCTTTAATTGTCATGAAAAAGGACACATGAAATAGGAGTGAAAAAAGCCAAATATGTCCAAAGGCAAGGAACTTTAGATCTTGAAAAAGGAAGAATCCTTCAATGAAGGTAATCCTCATGCATCAATGATTGAAGAGAAGCATACAAATGAACTTTCTCTAGCGATGTAGGGTTTGACAGGGAAATTTGCTAACATTAATAAGGGAAAAGTGGAAGGTCTTCCACCAATGAGATCCATTCAACATCTAATAAACTTCATAGAAAGAGCTACAATTCCAAATGAAAAATCATACCACATGAATCCAAATTAGAGGAAAGAATTGAGCAAGCAAGTGAATTACTCTATAATGATTTTATTAAGGAATCCATCTCTCCTTATACCATTCCAGCTATATTAGTTCCAAAGAAAGATACTGATGAATTAAGAATGTTCATAGATTTCAGGGTTCTTAATAGGATTACTATCAAGTATAGATTTCCTATTCCTAGGATGAATGAAATTCTTGATCTACTTGCTAATGCTAAGAGTTTTTCTAAAGTTGATTTAAAAGTACTTACTATAAGATAAGGATTAGACTAGGAGATGAATGGAAAATAGTCTTTAAGATACCATATGCCTTATATGAGTGGTTATTCATGCCTTTTTGGATAACCAATGCTCCAGCCACATTTATGAGGCTCATGCATGAGGTTCTAAGAGATCTTATTGGTAAATGTTGCCTTTTTTTCTTTAATGATATTCTTATGTACAACCATAAAGAAGAGGACCATGTGCAACATTTGAGAATGATATGTTTCAAATTATAAGAGGAAAAATGGGTTATCAATGCCAAGAAATGATACTTTATGAAGGAAGAAATTTTGTAATTAGGTCATGTTGTCTTCAAGAACAAAGCCAAGATAGAATCAAGCAAGATCAAGGTAATCAAGGAATGGCCTTCACCTAGAGATGTGGAAGAGGTAAGATCTTTTCTTGGTTTGACTGGGTTCTATAGGAGATATCTTAGGAATCTTAGTTCTATTGTAGGACTATGCTCTCTTATTTGAAGAAAAATTCAATCTTTGTATGGGATAATGAAAAGAAAAATCCTTTCAAGAATTGAAAGAAAAAATTTGTAGTCCTCCAATTTTGGCAATTCCAAATTTCTTAGAACTTTTTGAAGTGGAAGTATATGCAAATGGGATTGCTATTGGAGGTGTGCTTTCTCAAGAGGGTAACCTAATTGCATTCTTTTCCAAAAAAATAAATGAATCTAGAAAAAATTATAGTATGTATGAAAAGGAGTTATATGCTATACTTCAAGCCATAAAACATTAGAGACATTTCTTACTAGGATCAGAGTTTCTTTTATTTACTAATCATAGAGCACTTAAATTTTTGAATTATCAAAAGAAATTAGGTGTCAAGCATATGAAATATATTTAAAAATTGTAATAATTTCATCTTATTTTAAAACACATGAGTGGCAAGTCTAATGTTGTGTTTGATGCTTTGTCTAGAGTTCGTATTATTGCTTCTAATGTGAAATTTTAAGGTTTTGACTCTTTTGCTTCATTATATCCTAATGACAAGGATTTTGGTGCAATTTGAAAAGAGTTATCCTTCCAATTATTAGGAAGAACTTATCAATGGAAAGCTTATTATGTGAAGAGAAATTTGTATTCCAAAGTATGACTTCACGTACAAGCTCATTGAAGAGAAATACAAAAGTGACATGGGTGGACATATGGACAAAACCAAGACATTGGAATTGGTAAGCAAAACTTACTTTTTGCTAGGTATGTATAGTGATGTGGTTAAATTTGTAAAAGAATGCTATATTTGTCAAATACTATACCTCAATCCATTAAAGATTGGAAACATTACTTGCTAGGATTTAGGATTTCTTTTATTTGCTAATCATAGAGCACTTCAATTTTTTAATTCTCAAAAGAAATAAATTTCCAAGCATATGAGATGGTTAGAGAAATTGCAAGAATTTAATTTTGTTTTAAAACATAGAAGTAGCAAGTCTAATGTTATGGCTAATGCTTTGTCTAGAGTTCATATTGTTTCTTCTAATACAAAAGTTTAAGGTTTTGATTCTTTTGCTTCATTATATCCTAATGACAAGGATTTTGGTGAAATTTAAAAGAATTTATATTTCCCATTATTAGGAAGGACTGGTCAATTTAATGCTTTATCATGTTAAGAATGGAAGTTTTTTTAAGGATGGAAAAATTTATGTTCCAAAGTATGACTTCAAGTACAAACTCATTGAAGAAAAACATCAAAGTGGCATGGATAGAGATATTTGAATTGATGAGAGAAAATTAATTTTGACCAAGTATGTATAGTGATGTGATTAAATTTGTAAAAGAATGCAATATTTGTCAAAAATTCAAAGGGGAAAAAGGTGTAGATGGTCATTATTTACCATTGCCAATCCCAAATGCTTCT
Organism: Gnetum montanum; assembly: GCA_015680685.1. Classification (NCBI taxonomy): domain Eukaryota; kingdom Viridiplantae; phylum Streptophyta; class Gnetopsida; order Gnetales; family Gnetaceae; genus Gnetum; species Gnetum montanum. Next base: position 216,605 of record MNCI01021351.1, on the reverse strand, counting down.
TGGGAAAGTCTCTCTTTGGACTTTGTTTGTGGCATTACTAAGGTAAGATTTGGTCATAATTCTATAACTATTGTAGTAGCTAGACTCACCAAGATGACTCATTTTATTCCATGAAGGAAAATTAGTTATGTTTCCCATGTTGGATATTTATTCTTTCAACATGTTGTGAAGCTACATGACATTCTTTTAAACATTATGAATATTAGAGATGTTAATTTTATTAGCCATTTTTGATTATCACTTTGGAAACTACTTGGAACCAAGTTATCTTTTCCACAACCTATCACCTTCCAAATTAATGAACAAACTAAAGTTTTGAATAGGTCTGTACTGAAGACCTTGTGGTGTTTATGTGAGGATTAGCCTCAAAGATGGAAAAACATGTTGGTCCATACTGAATTCTCATATGAAAATGCTTTTCATTATAGCATTAGTAAGAGTTACTTTATGGAAAAATCTGAGTTTTCACTAAGAATAGTTGATTAGTTAAGGAAATTTGAATATTTTGCCTCTTTTAGTTTAGACATTATTAAGGAAATGAGAGAATTGCATTAGCAAGTAAATCTCACTTCAAGAAAAAGATAAAAATTATGCCTTCCAAGGCCAATAATAATAAGAGAAAAATTAATTTTTAGATTGGTGATTATGTTTGGATTTACTTGAGCAAGGAAAGAAAAAATAATATGCACTTTTATAAGCTCAAGTTGAATAGAATTGATCCATTTCATATTAGATTCAAAATGAATCCAAATGCTTATGAGATTAACTTACCTAATGATTTTCCTATTTCTTGTGTTTTTAATGTTTCATATTTGAGCCCATAACATGGGAATGTGATTACATAAAAATTTAGTGATAGTCTTAAGATCCTCAAGGGTGCACTTGAAGACTCAAACTTAGCCAAGCCACCAATGAAAGTAATTATGATTTAAGAAAGGAAGGGTAGAAGTACAAGAGGCAAAAAAGTGCATGAATACTGGAATGATGAAGGGTATAAAAATACCATTTAGATCAATGAGAAAGACTTGTATTTGTGGGAGCTTAACACTATCCCAAGTATATAGCCAACTTGAGGACAAGTTCAACTTCTTAAGAGTGGGAGACATGATAAGGACATTACCTAGCCCATGCCTAATCCTCAATATGTTTGTACATAGATTTTTGTGTGTTGTTATGTTTATCTTTTGGTGTCATTTTTTTGATGATGATTCCAAGATGTTTTAGCATGTTTGGAAATTTTTTGATACTATTTTGATGAGTCTAGGAGGTTTCAAAATCAATGGAAACTTGTTTGGATGTGTTTGAAGGTTTTAGATATTTAAAAAAGCATCTTGAAATTTTGGCTTGTCTAGAGACACATCTCCTTTGGCAACACAATGTCTCTTTCCTACTTAAGACATCTCATATGTTTACAAGATTTCTCCTCCATCTTCAAGACATCTCCTCTAGGGACAAGACGCTTCGTGTGTAAATTGGTTACTTTCAGGCAAGACGTCCCATGCTTCTTCAAGATGTCTTGTATGGACATGAGATAATTTCCTATGGATTTTTAAATATTCAAATTTTGAATTAAAGATGGAAGATGAAGAGGCAAGGGAAAAAAATATAAGTTGATCTCTTAGGCCTTAATTTTGATCAAGAGGGTCTAAGAAGAAAGAGGTGAGTTGAGAGAAAAGGATAGAAAGAGATAAAGTCTTGGCTAAGAACCTTGATCATCATCCATGTGAGAGAGTATTTTCTTTCATTGAGTATGTGTGAGAATTTGATTAAATCTCTTATATTTCCTTAGAAATGTGAGCTTCCTTTTAGTTGTAAATTTTCATTTGAGAAAGAATAAAGTTCTTATGTTCTTTTCATATTCAAATTTTTTGTTTTGTGACATTAAAAGAGCTTGGATTATGGAATCCCTGAGAGCTTCTCATCAATCTACTAGATTGATAATTGATATTCACCTTTTCTAACTATAATGTTAATTGTATAGGAGCCTTATTTTCTTCGAAAGCTTTACTGTAAGCCCCCATGAATCTATCTTTGGATAATTGGAACTTTGTGGACTATTAAGCTTTAAAGATTTCATTAACTACCTTGTAGCTTGGAGTCATTACTTAAGTCTTAGTTTTATTAATGTTGCCATGAGCATTGATGACATTGAATGATGATGTGGTAATACAATATTATCCTCTAGATCTCCCCATTATAATTGTTTATCTTGGTGAAGTATGATGGTAAAATTTGAATGGTATGGATTTAGATGTTGGTAAACTATCTTTAATTGTTATGGAACATTGTCTCAACTCCAGGTGATTCTATTACATTACCTTGTTGAGTTGTTAGTATGTGGAGAATCTAGTATAAGAGATCATATTTTTTAATTTATAAGTATGCATTTAAATAAATATTATTAGTTTTAACTGATAATAGGCTCTAACAATAATCCTATGAATAATTCTAACTTTTTAAAATACTAGTACTAGTTCTCGATAATGATACCAATGATGAATAGTTAAGTAATGCTATGTCCAATGATATAGATCATAAGCGTTTACACTTTATCTAGTTAAATTTTATAAACTGAGACTAGTTGAATACCTTAGATAACTAAGTAGTTGGGTCAATGATTACTGTCTTACCAAACATACTTGTGTGGGCTCAAATTATATGGTTAAGTATGATTGAGATATATGATTGAGGTTTTATTATTTAAATATTAAAAACATTAAACCATTAAAATATTAAAATATTTAATCTAAGTGTAGGAAAGAAATATACTCTAGTATAAGCATAGAACATTTGTTCTTGACTTTCTACACACATCTTGAACATGCACTAACATCGCAGGGTTACTTAAATGTTATATAGTCTACTTGATTTATGTTGTGAGCACTTGGTAAAAAATTCTAGATTCTATAAAATCAACCTATAAGATTTTTACAAAGTTAATAACTAAATGGTATCATAAATGCATTGGGTAAACTATATTATAACCATTTATTATCCTTGCATCAATGTTGATGCATTAACAAAGTTGGACCTACATCCACAGGATTCACTTAATTGACTTTCATCAATACTAATGTTAAAAATTCAAATGCAATATCAAGGGGATAAGACTACATGAAGGAGCATCATCATCAATTCAAAGAACATCAATTACAAGCCAAAGTTTTCCCATTGAAAGAGAATTATTATGATTTTTGGACAATGCCCAAACTTTATCTTTGAGTAACTATAAGTATCATGTTTTAAGATTATATATTTAGATAAGGTTAAAAAGACAAAAATAATAGCTAAAACACCTTAGGAAAGCATAGTTTATGCTAAAAGATAAAAGAAAAATAAGAAGAGTTAGTTTCACATGTAGAGGAATTTCAAATCTTTTTGACTCTTCAAGTTGTAAAAAAAATCCATAAGTCTTATTGTAAACAAGAATGAAATAATGAATGGAACATTAAAAATGTTAAGATGAATAGAGTAAAATTATTTTTCTCTTCTCTTACTTCATGTTTTATACATTGGAGTTGTTGTCATAGTTTGTAAGTTTTAAAGTACTTTCAAATTTTTACATTCTTACAATTAATTAATTATTCTAATTAAGCTTTCTCATCATAACTTGTATGTTTCATTTACCATAATAGTTTTTCATAATATTTCTCAAAATCAATTCTCACAACTTCTCACAGTTCTGATAAACCTTTCTTACAATTAGCATAACTAGCTAAGTGTTTCAAGATCAAGGAGGCTATCTCATGCATTCTAAGTTATGATAAATTTCATTTCATTGCATTTTTATGTTTTTTATCCCAATTTAGATCATGAATTGTATGTTTACAAGTGTTTTTAGAAATTATTGTTCATGCATGTAGGCTTCAAAGCCATTTTGATACATAAATTTTATTATGCTTTTTCTCTACCAACTATATCTAGCATTAGGGAGGCTTTTTGCAGTAATATGAGGCTAGTTATATTTAGGGATTCATGAATTTTGTTATGATTGTTCCTACACCTAGTAGATCTAGCATTTTATAGGAGGTTTTCAACAATATGAGGCCAATCATGTTTAGGAAGTATGATCTTTCTCAGGGCATTTGTGTTATGTAATCATGAAATTTGATGTTTGATTTAGCCTCCTATCTTCAAATGTGTTTAGTCTTTGATGTTTATAAGTTTTATGAACTAGATCTAAGGATAATTGATAAAGATTTAATAAATATTTTTAAAATTCATACATGCATATAAAGTGTTTACTAAAATTCCTTCAAGGTCTATTCAAAATACCTAAATTGATTTAATGAATTCTCTTTAAGTATGATGATCTAAATTATGTGCTACATATTCTTGGAAAGCTTTGATGTAACTTAAACAAAGACAAAATAATTTTTAAATTCTTTTTACCATTACCTTAGATAAAGTTACATCTATTTGAAATAGGAAAAATTTGAATAGTGCTAAAAGATTGACCTGTAACTTAATTTTTCAAAAAAAAAAAAATATCTCTACTTTTCTTAAATTGTAAAATTTTTCATTAGCTTTCCAATGATAGGTCATATAAATCTTAAGTCATAATCATTTGAAAGATATGAATTTTTTATTATCACTTTCCAAAAACAAAAACTTAAGAAAAATTGGAAAGTATAAGAATCAAGAATCCATGCACCTCAAGTCTTCCATTATGACAACGTCAAAAATTAATGTAATAATGCCAAATGATATGTCATTCTTTAAATCCTTTCTAAGATCTAAAATAACCCAATGTACCTAGGCTCCAATTTTCTCTTCTAGTTAAATATTTTTAGTCCTTCATTTATGACACTCATAGCAATACAAGATCATCAATAACAACTCTAATGGTTGCCTACACTAATTGGATTAGGATACCTATTTGTCCTATGTTATTCTCAACTAATCCTAAATCATATGTATCTATTCTATAGTCTATAAAATTAGGTTCATGCTTCCATGTGGCCTATCTTTAATGGTATCTCAATATAATGAACTTTTGCATGGCTTTCCATCTAATATCTCATATCAAACTATTTGCAAATTCTCTTGATAACTATTATTATAGGTAAACTATATAGGAGGTAATAATTTATTTAAATTATCTTTGTATAATAGTGCAAAAACTTGTAACATGCCTTTCAAAATTTTTTTCACCTACTCTATAACATTTAGTCCCTTGTTAAGGGCAGAAACGTATTGTAAAAATGTAATTAACCTTCAAATGAAGGGATGCCTCATGATGAGGAGTTATGATTATTTATGTATCCCTCAGGAATGGGTTTGGCCTATGCCATTTAAGGCTAGTTCTAGAGGTCATATTGGAATGGAGTTATGGAGCCTAGAAAGGCAAGTGACAAGAGCCAGGTGAAGCGAGAAAAGAAGGGATTCATTACCTCTTTGGCTGAACAGCCTAACCATGGTGGAAATACTAGATTACCTCTAAGGCTTAAGTGGCATGGGAAGATAATCTAAAGGGCATTATAGTATACCAATTTTATTAATAATTTTTTTTCTCTATTTTTCTTTCCTATTCTATGTACTAGTTATTCATTTATCAAGTATTTTATGGTATTTCCATTATAATGTGATGAATTAAGTGATGAACGATCATGTTTTTACAATATCCAAAAATGGGATGTCACATTTGGTATTAGAACAAATCATGATTCAAGAACTAAAGTGGAAGAAAAATATTATTTTATTATTATTATAAACTGGAAGTATATCCAAGTAGAATACATGCAAAAGAAGAAGTGAAACACAAGAATAGGGAAGATGTGAAATAAAAGAAATAAGGAAACACAACAGTGACCATTTGTTTCAATGAAATGAGTCGAGGAGATCTGAGACTATCTTCAATTGTGCTTTTCATTCTTCATCATTGGCATCCCTTTTGCTGAGCACCACCTTGCACCCCACCAACCCATCATGCAATTGCTTGATGTACTTAGTGGCACTCTTTACTACAGCCACTAATTCCTCCCTTCTCTTAAGTTGGGTGTCCAACATATCCATTTGAATCGATCGATCATCCATATCTTTTTTCCATCCTTTATATTTTCTCTACACAAAACAAGATTAAAATTATGAGTTATGAACCAAAAAAATCTAATAGAAAGAAGAGAAAGGGGAAGAGAAAAAAATAAGAACTACTCACTTGAAGCCCATCATTATTAATTTTAAGAAATCATTTCTAGGTCTACAATGGTGAGCTAGACATGTAGCACTCTCAAATTCTCCTAAGAGTTGCTCCAGATCTTTAACAACTTCCAAAGCATCCTTAGGAATTGGATGGAAAGATGAATAAGCACCAGCCTATACTAATTCATAGTCTTCCTTGAAGTCACATGATTGGGACTCTTGTATGTGATAAATATTTTTGTGAACAAAGTAGGGTTTGTTCATGGAAATTTGTTGATCAAGATTTCAAAGAAGCATAAGTTTTCCTTTAGTAGCCATCACCATCTATCCCAGTGAATAGGGGGAACCCAAGATAAAGAAAGAAGGAATTACTAGAATAGACCCAAGAGCTGGTGTCAGTGTCACCTGTGATAAGGAACCCCTTATAAGGGTCACATGAATAGATGGAACATGAGGTAATCTAGATAGTGGAATGGGAGATGAAGAAGTGGGAGTTTTTTTAGAACTTACATCTGTAGTACCATTTCTCTCCATTTCCCAAATGAAGTACCTTTGATTCATAGAGATCTACAACACAACAAAACAACATCACATAAGACGAAGGCAAAAAAAGGGAAGTATTCAAACTTTAGAATTAATTTCACCTCTAGTTCCTTTTCTTTATCTTTTCTTGTATCTTTTTGTTATGGGGTTTTTATTTTTGTTTTAAACTTAAAATTATTACATTGCTAGAGCCTTTCCTAGTACGTTGCCTCTGTAAAAAGAAATCCTTCATTGAAACAAATATAAAAAGTAAAATAGTAAAGTAAGCTATTATACATATACCAACCTTGGAGCTGGTAAATTCAATTTTTTCTCTATATTGAACCCTTCAAAAGGATGAACCACCTAGATCATCTTCAATTTGTGCACCTTCAATGTATGCACCTTGAATATCTTTAGCCTAGGTAGCTCTAGTCTATGCACTATGGATTGGTTCATTCTACAGTCTAGAATGCACTATCAAATACATGAAGAAACATAAGAGATAATATGAAACACACACACACACATACACAAATACCTCACTAGTTCCATCTTGATGTTGAGTTTGTTGCAAAGCCATCTAACCCTTCTTGCCACCCTTAATCTTACTCTTAAAAAATCTATCCTCTTCAAGAAATTTAGGACTTAATCTAGGTTTGTAACAACTAAAGAGTTTGGATGAAGGGTTTTAACAGAGGATTAAAAACATGATTAAGAATACACATCATATGGTATAAGGTTTATCAAGATTTTGTAGTGCAATAGCAGCTCCATTCATGGCATTGTATAAAGTAGTAAAACAAGATAGCAACCAATCATAAACTCTAATAGCTATGACACCATGAATTATATAAATAGAATGGATGCTAACATAAGTTTGATATTGATGTGATAAAGCCTTACTCTGGATGAATTGACATAATTCAAAGTAAATTTCATTAATGAAATCATCATGAAGGAATTGACTTTTGTGGATAGTGCCCTCACAAACATAATTAGATAATTATTTTTGGAAAAATAATGGAAACTTAGGAGAGAAAACTAATGTCCCCTTGGTGAAAACCTATGGTTGTGTGAATACCAATGGAAATAACTATTACTACTTCAAAAATTAATTATGAAGTGGAACTTTTACTTTTAATATACTAATTACACCATTCCATTATTAAGCCTTTGTAATATGATGGCTTGAAAATAGAAAAGATAAGTAATTCAGATAACTTTGAAGTTGTAAGGTATTGAAAATCCTCCTTCCTACGGAAACTACACACATAGATTACCTAAAGGAGTAGTAATAGCGTTATTCTGGTGTAAAATAATGGGCACTGATTTGGAACTACCTAAAGGAGTAGAAGAAGCTTGAGAAGAACCCTGAGTAGGATGCTTTGGGGCCATGATGTTAATGGTTGAAATCCTTGATGTTGCTTGAAATTTTTTAGGGGAATCCTTCAATCTTTTGCTAATGCCATTTTTTGATGGTCAAAGACTACTTTTCTTCACATACTTATAAAAGAATAGCAATAACCTTCGGAGAAAAAGCAAAAGTATAAACTTAAGTTAATTAATGATTTAATAAAGTTAACACTTAATTTTTTCAATATTGTGATTGGTAGATCAATTGAAATAGTGCTATCTCCAACTCAATGTGTAGTTCTCTTTGAGATGATTCCAATGGTACCAATTTTGTTGAAATTTGACTTACGATTTGACAAATATGACATTTTTGGGTTATGTGCAATTTAAAAAAAATGTTTTTTTTTTAAATTTTAAATTTAATTTTTAATATATTTTTATTTAAAAAACTAGGAGGTTATAGATTCAACCTTGAGCCCCAATCATAATTTAATAAAAAGCAGGAGGTTGTAGGTTTGACCCCAAGCCCCAATCATTCTTTTAAAAACTTTTGAGGGTCGTTGACTAGTAAAGCCCATGTTGGTCCTAGAGGGGGCTACATAGGCCCTACTAAGGGCTACATTTACCCTACAAGGGCAATGTAGACCCTACAAGAACCATGCTAGCCCTACGGGCCCTATAGGGAGGGCAATGTAGCCCTTATTTCGAGGATCACCATCCTCTGATGACCATGTGCCACCCTACTAGTTCTACCCTGAAACCACCACGTGCTACCCTACCATGTCATGTTCCATTGCTACCCACTATTACACTACCACCTACTACTCTGCCACACACTGATAGTGCTAATGGGCATTAACAATGTCATCCATAAAGGGCTCCCTTGGCACTCCATGAGCATTGATGGTGATATCCATAAAGGGCTACCTTGATCATCCATAGGCATTGATGGTGCCATCCATAAAGAACTACCTTAGCACTCCGCGAGTACCAACACTATCGTTCATAAATTGCTTCCCCGATGCTCCATAAGCATTAATGGTGCCATCCATAAAGGAGTCCCTAGATGCTTTGAGGGCACTAACAATGTCATCCATAAAGGGTACTCCTAGTGCCTTGCAGGCATCAATAGTGGTGTCCATAAGGGGCATCTTCGATGTCCTCTAACATCAATAATGGCAGTCACTCTTGACACCCTTTGGCATTGGAAATCCTCATTGTGCAAGCTAGAAGAGCACCATAAGCCCTACTAGGACCATGTTGGTCATTTGTGTGGGTCATGTAGGCCTTGCTTAGGGTTGTGTAGGTCCTAACATCAACCACACGAATCCTTGTGCAAGGCACATGGGCCCTAACAGGGGCCATGAAACCCCTTATAGGGGTTGCTCTAGTCCTACATGAGCTACACTAGTGCTACACAAGCCATGCTAACATCTCATGAGCCACATGAGCTCCTCTCATAGTGTGCACAGCCTCACCCAAGCCACACCAACCCCTTGAGAACCATGGCAAAAAAATAGAAGATAAGAAAGGCTATCACCTATTTACAGGAATATCACCATTTTTGTTGTCATCAATCTGCACCTGACATCACCTACTCTACTTAGGACATCACTATCACTGTGCCACTATGGCCATTGTTGCCATCATCTAAGCATATGGTGCAACTAGAAAATTCATAGTCAAAAAATGCAAGATTTTAATTTTCCATGAACTAACAAAAAATTCAAAATTTTTGTAAACTAAAGGAAAATTTGAAATTCCCATCATCAATCCATTAATTTAAATAAAAAATATGTAGAAATAATATTCAAAATTAGAATTTGGTGCCTGTTGCTTGAATACGAATTCCATAATTAGAATTAGAATGGTTGACCTCTTAAAAAGTCTCGAAAATGGTGTAAATTTTTGCAACTTAAAATGACCATAACTTTTAATTTTCAAATCTATTTTCAACCAAATGAAAATCAATTCCAATAGAATGGAACCTTGCAGACGTAATGGAAATGTCAAATTTAGCTATTGGATAATAAAAAAATTACCTTTAAATTCATTATTTAAGGTCCTAAAAAATTAGGATTTCATGATCTCGTAGAGATCTATGATAGTTTCAACCTATTCTATAATCAATTAACTATCTCAAAATCCATAAAAAGGACCATAGAGGACAAGGGTTGCCAACAAGCTTAATTTGTTTAATTTACCAATGCTTGAAACCTAAAGAGTACATTGGAGAGTGATGCAAACCCAAGTCAATGATTGGATGAATGCCCTTGCGGATTAAATTGATGAGATTAGGGATGTTCAAGAAGAGCTACATTATTCAAATCAAAGGTTTGGGATAGAAATTCTATATATGTCTAAAGAAATTAGGAAACTTTCTCAAAGTTCAGAGGACAAATGGTCGGATATGCAAGGAAAGATGGATTCCTTTGCAAGCTCCATTAAGCAATTAACCAACCATCTCACTCAACCTTCAAATCCTATCCATGTTTCACCTAGGGATTAATACATTATCAAGATCAACTTCCCCCTAGGGATCCATAGTAAAACCAAGCCCCCCTGCTAGACATTAGGATGTCAATATCCCTCTGTTTGATCAAAGAATAGAAATCGAAGATGAGGGATACTAGAAATGGCAAAATGCATCATGAGAATCACTAATGCAAGTTCATGACAAGAAGGTAAAATTAGATCATTATGATAAATCCCTTGGATCTAATGCTAAGACAAAATATTGGCTTAATTCAATGAAAAATTACGTTGATATGTTGAATCTATTAAGTCAAGAACTTTTAAAATTTGTCTCCCTATATTTAAGAGGACTTGCAACAACATGTTGGAATGGACTAAGATCTTAAGGTTTTATTACAAATTGGCTCATATTTTATTGATATTTTGAATAAAAATTTGTACTAGATTCTTTTCTCAAAGAGCATAAGAGATTTGATTCCTTAAGATTGGGAAGGAAATCTGTAGAAGATTACTACCTGGAATTCTATGATCTCTCTCAATATGTAAGGCATCAAGACGAGGGAGAATTAGCTTCAAAATTAATTGATGGACTACATGCATAGCTACATTCCTAAATACAAGAACATGATCCTCAAAAAGTTGATGAAGCATATAGAATTGCTAAGGATTATGAAGAATTGAATCAAGTACCAACTACCATTTGGCAAGCATTAGTAGCAGAAATGCTAACCAAAGATTTCGATCAGGATTAGGATGTTTTGTTTGTGATGAAAATTATTTCAAATGATACTATCCATAATTATGAGCAAAGTTACAATGGACCAATCAAAATAGGAGTCAAATACTCAATCCAAACATGAACAAAGGAAACATTCAAACACCTCCACAACTATGAAGAAGATTCCTGCATCAACTAAGTCAGGTTTGCATATATTTCAATTTTCTTTACTAATTTTTGAAGGTTTAATTAAAGATAAAAAAATTAAATTTTTTATTAATAGTGGTGCCAATGATAACTTTATTTTTCCAAAATTAATTAAGTTATTGAAATTAAGTTTACCTTCAAAGAAAATTATTAAGATATAATTTGTAGATGAAACAACTATGAGCAAGCATACCAGGTATAGAGAAATTATCTTTATTTTGTAAGACATGCCTTTCATTGATAAATTCTTGTAATTTAAACTAGGTGATGTTGATGCAATTTTAAGAATGTCTTTCCTACAAAAATTTGATATTACTTCCCACTTTGGAACTCATATTTTGAAAGTTCCAACCATTGACAAAGTCAAGGTTCTAAGAGGGGTAGGAATAGCAAAGAAAATTCACATAATAACCATTAAGTAAGCCAAAACACTAGTCAAAAATGGTACTACGATGTTGGTTGTTAAAATAACTCAACCTTGAAAATCTTCAATTATTGAGATTCCAAAAGAACTTAAGGAATATAAAGACTCATTATTTGGTAAAACTAGGAAACTACCTCCAAAAAGAACTATTAAGCATACTATTGATATTTTTCCTGGTACACTACCTATTTCAAAAGCCCCTTATAGATTTTTCACTTTTGAATTAAGGAAACTAAAAGGACAATTAGATCAACTATTAGAAGAAGATAAAATTTGACCTAGCATATCACCTTGGTATGCACCATCCTTATTTGTTAAAAAGAAAGATGATGTATTAAGATTATGCATTTATTATAGGGCATTGAATAAAGTGATGATTAAAAATACTTATCCTTTATCTAGGATCAATGACTTGTTTGATCAACTTACATGTGCATGTTATTTTTCAAAGATTAATTTAAAATTAGGTTATTACCAAATAAAGATTAATGAGAAAGATATTGAGAAAACTACTTTCAGAAATAGGTATGGATTATATGAATTTGTTGTCATGCCATTTGGATTAACTAATGCACCTACAACATTCATGGCATTAATGAATAACATTTTTCATGAATATCTTGATCACTTTGTTATAATATTTATGCATGATATACTTGTTTACTCTAAGTTAAGAGAAGAACATGTCAAACATTCTAAACATTACAATGGAAGCTCTTAAATAACATCAGTTGAAGGAAAAATTAAGTAAATGTAAACTCTTTAAATAAGAAGTATTTTACTTGGGCCATATAGTTTCTAAGAAAGGATTGCAAGGAGATCCAACAAAAGTTAGTGTAATTCAAGATTGGCCTAAACTAAAATATGTTACAACAGTTCACAGTTTCTTAGGTTTAATAGGTTTTTATCAATGTTTCATTAAAGATTATTCTACTTTGGTGGCCCTCTGGACTAACCTTTTACAGGAAAAATGTGTGTTTAAGTTTAATAAAAAATGTAGGAAAGCTTTCCTCATACTAAAGATACTACTTACAGCAATACCTATTCTAAGAAATCTGGATGAAGAAATACCATTTGAAGTATCTATAGATGATGGCTATGGAATAGAAATTTTTGTAGTCCTTTCACAAGAAGATAAAGTGGTATGTTATGAATCTCATATATTGCAAGGAGTTGAGATAAATTACTTGATCCATGATTTAGAATTACTAGCAATTGTTCATGCTTTGAAACTTTAGAGACATTATCTTTGTGGGAAAAGGTTTGTACTATAAACTGATCATAAAAGTTTAGAATATTTGTAGAGACAACCTATTTTGAATACTCAACAATGATAATGGATAGAATTATTGGTTGAATATAATTTTGAAATCAAATATATTCCTAAGAAACAAAATGTAGTATCCAATGTCCTTATTCCAATGTGAAACTTGACGATAGGTGTTGTAATGATCCCTATGGAGGAAATTAAGAAATGGATAAAAGAATATCCTTATTTCAAGAAGATTCTAACCAATATTTCCTCTAAGCCTCGATATCAACTTGCTTCAAATGGTTTATTGATGAAAGAACAAAGATTATGTATACTAAAAGGAAATTGGAGACTAAGGCTATTGTGTGAAGCCCATAAAGTACCATATGTAGGACACCGAGGTTATATTAAGACTTATATAATGTTACACAAAGCTTATTTCTAGCCTAAAATAAAAAATGATGTGTCCTTATATATTAAAAACTACCAAACCTACCAAAGAATAAAACTTGAACAAAGGAAACCTAGTGGGTTATTATAGCCTTTGGAAGTTCCAACCTAGAAATGGAAAGATGTTACCATGGATTTCATTGTGTGATTGCCAATAACCAAAAAGGAAAATGACTTGATTTTGGTAGTTATTGATTATCCATAAAAGATGAAACATTTTATAGCTTTGAAATCTACAAACATAGCCAAAGAAGTAGCCCAAAAATTTATACAAGAAGTATTTCAGTTGCATGGATGTCCAAAATCTATCACTTTGGAACAAGATCCCAAGTTCATATCTAAATTGTGGCAAAAATGTCTTCAAAGAGCTTGGAACCCAGCTGAAATATAGCATGGCTTACCACCTAGAGACCAATGGATAAATCAAATGCACAAATAGAATATTAGAAGATATTTTATGAAGCTACATTGAAAGTAGACTAAAAACATGGGAGAATCACTTGCATTTGGCATAATTTTCCTATAATAATAATTATCAAGGTTTCATACATCAAACACCATTCGAAGTATTTTATGGACATAATTGTCATACACCATTAGCTTGGGCAAATCCAACCTTAAGAATGTAATGGAAGGAAGAAGAAACAAAAATAATGGAAAATATTATCACAAGAGTTAAACAAAATTTACAAGCTACCTAGGATAAATATAAGGGATATGTAGATCAACATCGACTTAAGAAAGAATACCAAGTGGGATATCAAGTACTAGTGAGAGTAAAACCTACCAAAAGTTCTTTTAAACCTGGAAACTATACTAAATTGGCATCCAAATATTGTGGACCCTTTGAAATCTCTAAAATAATAGGTGAAGTGGCATATCAGTTAAATCTTCTAGCAACTTTAAAAATTCACCCAATTTTCCATGTAAGTTTGCTAAATAATTTTCATGCAAATGATGTGCCATATGTGTTAGACTATAATACTTTACCATTAAGACCCAGTAAAGTACTTGTTCAATGGTCAAATTGTGATCAACACACTTGGAAAAATAGGGAGTTTATTTTTAATACTTACCTCCAACTTTTTGATCATCATGATATTGAATGAAAAATTGTATTTTTTTATTCATGTAATAAATTATATTTTCTAAGTTCTAATTTTTTGTTTTTATATATGATAAGGAGGAGAATAATGAAGAAGTAGTAGCTAAGTAATTAGACATAGAGGAAGCACTCAATGACGAGCTAGATGCTTAAGGGGGGTAGATTGTAATGTCCTATCCCTTGTTAAGGGTGGAAATATATTGTAAAAATGTAATTAACCTTCAAATGAAGGGATGCCTTGGTATGAGGATTTATGATTATTCATGTATCCCTCAAGAATGGATTTGACCTATGCCATTTAAGGCTAGGTTTAGAGGTCATGCCAGCATGGATTTGTAGAGTCTGGAAAGGCAAGTGACAAAAGCCAGGTGAAGTGGGAAAAGAAGGGACTAATCAACCATTCAAGTAGATAGCCTAACCATGGTGGTAATGCTAAATTTCCTTTAAGGCTTAAGTGGCATGGGAAGATAACCCAAAGGGTGTTACAATATATCACTGTTATTAATAAAAAAATTTCTCTACTTTTCTTTCCTATTCTATATAGCAGTTATTCATTTTTCAAGTATTTTATGGTATTTTTATTATAATGTGATGAATTAAGTGATGAAAAATCATGTTTTTATGACATCTAGAAACAAGATGTTACATACTCTATCTACCCATTGATTTGTGGATGATAGGCTAAACGCAAACTTACCTTTGTATGTATTTTCTTTGAAATATTCTTCAAATTTAAGAAACCAAGATTCACTGATGCTCATCATGGACTATTTGATAAACTAAGCTTTAGAAGAACTGTTATCCTTTCTTAATAATTGAATCAAAGGAGAAGCTATAGAAGAAATAATTAACAAATCTTAGGTAACAACCAGTTAAGGTTAACAAGTTAAAGACCTTTCTAAAAACTTAAAAACTAGCTAATCATGTATCGTTGCTATCTTGGCTAGATCCACAACAATGGCAGTCTTAGAAACTAAATGTCTAACTACCAAAAGAAACACTTGGATTGCCATGCATACAACTAATACTATTGTAGGATCTCTAACATCATCTTCGCATACTTTGAATGGTAAATTGAAGCTAAGTAATACTATCTTTAAATAATAATTAAAGTCATCTAATAAATATATTCCTTCTAGAGTATCTTTAAGTAAATTAAAGAAGTCATTAAATATATTTGAATTAATTTGGATGATGAGGACATCATCCAACCAAATTTTTAAATCCTCAAATATTTGGATGCTTCATGTTTGTATATGTTCCCTTTGTGTTTTTAGTAGTTCTCAATGTATCTATGATGTTCTTGAACTAATGGAAGCATGTATGAGATGTTTAGGCTTCACACTAAATGTCTGTTGATTCATAATACTAGTAGAAAAGACATCTCATAAAGATGAAATATGTTTTCTTAAAAAGGAAAGATGTTTACTTTTCATAAAAGATGTCTTTTCTATAATTCAAGATGTCTACTATTTTTGTGAGATGTCTTCTGTACTAGGATTAGGCTTAGAAAAGATGTCTTTTTTAGCAAGAATATTTCATCTTTGCAATTGTCTCCTTGTGAAAAAGATGTCTCTACTACTTCAAAGAAGTCTTCTTTGGTGATAACCAAAGAACATAAACTTGTATTTTGGACATCAAAGGAAAATGAGGAGCCATTTAAAAGTGCATAGATAGGCTTCAAAGCCTAAAGAACAGAAGGCATAAGAGAAAATGAGAATTTTATAGTATGTAAGAGAACTAGAAAGAAGAGAGTTAAGATAGAATTGGGATAGTGAGATGGAAGCTCACCTTAAGCATTCTTTATAAACCTTCTTGACTATTTTGTGTGTGGATGTAAGTGTGAGAGAATCTTAAGTTCTTATCCATTTTTGCGACATTATTTTTTTAAGCTTTACATATCACTTCCTATTTGTAATAAAGAATAAATGCTATTTTCTTTTTTTTTATTTTCAATTAGGTTTCTTTTGTTGGATTTGAACATCATTTGGGGTTGATGTAATCAGGTCCACACTAATGGAATAGGTCTAGATCTCTCATATTTTATCATCTATTATCTATAGCCAAAGAATATTCTACTAGTGGTTCAAGCTGATACTAAACTATGAAAACCAATCCATATCCAAGATAATATGACATCACTAATCTACTACTTGTTCTATAAATGCAATTGCACCCATTTTAAAATATGATCCAATTAAATCTCATGACCATCAATAGAATGCATCAATAATTGAGGATGAAGAGCATAACATGGGAGGAATACCTAGGTCATGATGTTATGACCTAGAAACAAATAATCATAGTAGCATATAAAAATCAAATAACGTACTCTGATACCACTCTATAATACCTTTCATATTCAAACTAAGCCTAGCTTAGGTGAGGATTGTAATTTAGCAAAAGAGGTAATCAAACTATCTAAAACATAGCATTAGATTGTAGACCACAATAGAAGATCATAAATCACTTCATAAAAATCTCAAAAAAAAAAAACAAAATAAACATGATACCCTTATATAATTAGTACACATGTGCATACATATATATATATATATATATATCATCTTGTAATAGAATAATATATATGAGCATGCCCAAGGAGAATACATTATAAGCCCACATCATGTAATATCCTATCATATAAGTCTATCTATTTGGCACATATCCTATTACTATATATAACATATAAACACTACACATAAATATCATAGCTCATAATTATTTCAAGCCTATGCCATCCACATGTACATCCATCTTTTATATGAAAATGTATAATAGAAAGCACACAAATATAGAATCAAGAACTCCACCACCTCCCTTAGATATCTTGGACTCCTAAGCTTCCAACTCCATCACTTGCATATAAAGGGATTCATGCATATTTGAGAGGAAGTCTTTACACATCCCTTGTAGACAAAGTGTACGATGTTGTGCTAGAGATGAGGTGTGGAAAAATTAGGATAACCCATACCAAGGTCAATAGATTACATGCATAGTAAGCAATCAACTATATTAGTCACAAATCATGCACCTATCATTTAATATATAATAAACTCATTCATGTTTAAGATACATACATCACAACCATGACATCATAATAATACACTTGCAACACACAAATTCAACACCTAACCATAAATTATATGTGAACCTAGCATTCTATGCTCCAAGGAATCACATGTAACACACATGCATACTAGAACATCATATAAATTGCAACCATACATCATAATTCAACTATACCATTGAAGCATATCATACATCATCCAAACATGCATACATGGTCTCATGTAATTCATTAACACATAATTTCATGATACATGACATACATTTGTTACATAGAATTTCAAGTAATCATGTTCCCATGCATAAACATGTCAAAGGCACACTATCAAATACCATGGTCTAATCATTAATGAATAATGTAAATTTCATAACATCATTCTATTCTAATCACAGACATAACATAAATATCAATACATACATAACACATGCTCATAAAAATAGAAAATATCTTCTAAATGTAATGTGAATGTGATGCACCTAGGATATGATCCATGGTCCCTAAATCCTAGATTATGACTTGGTCATGATAGGGCCATGAATAGCTGTATAATTATGGTCACTTTAGAGATGATGTAATGGAAATAAATACACATAAGTTAGTTACTCCTTCATATATCCATTACAGCATGCAAGCTCATCATCATATCCATGAGGCTAGAGATCAGTAATGAGATCTCTACTATTACTAGAACCTTTAATTGAAGGAAGAGCATAAAAACTTCCATAGTATGTATTTAATGTAAAAGTGTAGCACATGCATATTTGATAGCTATCATTACATGTAGCCCACTAGTAGGTAGGAGTTAAACCTAGAAACACATATTTAAATAATGTAAAAAATGAATTTGATTATACTCTAGGTGAATAGAATAATAGTATGGAATTTCAACCATAAAATAGAGGTTACAATTTCAAGTTTCTAATTTCCAAAGTTAAGTGCTTTGATTTTTCAATTTTTTCTTTTTGAAGAAAGAGTTTGAAATTTTTAACAATTTTTTCCATGCTACATTCATGTTCCATGTGATTGACATGTATATGGGCATGAACATACACATGCAATGGTAGTAGGAATAAAGGAAGTTTATGTGCTCTTTCTTAGTTGAAAGGAAATAATATTATTTTGAATCAAATACATAGCATGATAGTGATAGCTTAGAATTAGATGCTAACATATGAAACTTTTGATAAAATAGAATATAAAAAACACCACACAACATCTACTCATCTCACCAAAGAGCCTACAAGAATGTGTAAAAATCTCAGAAAATAAAAAGAAAGATAAGTAAAAAAATATCATCTAAAATTTGAAATATATAAAAATTGGAGACTAAAACTAAAGCATTAAAATGCTTCCAACAAAGTACTATATTCTCAAAATCCAAAACTTTCCTAGCATTGACTTTCCAAAATTCTAGAAATCATGGAAATTGGTTGAGAAATTGGGAAAATTGGAGGAGAAGAAGAAATGCAAAAAAAAACTAATAATTCATGATTGGGAAGAGAGAATGAAAAATGAACTATGTTGTATTTATAAATAATAATGTAAACCAATTTATTTATCGGTTATATTTTCCTTTGATTTTCTCATTACCTTTTTCTCATCCTGACTAATACAAAGGGATGCATACTTACTAACATGATCCTAGAGTATTTAATCAAAATCCCAATTAAAAATATAAAATTCATAATTCATTGATCTCACAATCATAAAGTTACATGAGCATCATACACATACCAACTAACCACACACGTAACATGCATATCATACTAAACATCATAATGGCATAAATAAAAAAAACCTAATATCATGGATATATACATATATTTGAGTAGAATGCTCTCAAAATTATTATATATGGTTGTAAGGCTTTATATACAATGAAGAAAAAATTTGAAAAGCATAATATTTTAAGTTGGATAGTTCAAAAATATATTTTTGAAATAATTGTACAAATACAATGCTTTTTGGATCTATGGTATAGGGCCCAAGTTTTAATCAATAATAATGAAAAAAATTGAAACATTTCAAAAACAATTATGCTTAAATGAATTTAAGTTAAAATATTAAGTCTTATATGTAATAATTTTATTATAAAATCATTGTTACCATGACCAGCTTAAGCAATGTATTATTTCTTTACATTTTCCTTGAATAATGAAAATAGCAATAGGATCTCAAAAGATATCATTTAAAAATATCAATAACAATGTGGGTCCATGAAAAAATTGTAGCTTGTTATGCAATTTCATGAATACAAAATCACAGGTGCAATAGGTGCCTATAAGTATAGACCACATATCATATTTATGGAACCTTTGGTTAGTAGTGTAATCAAACTCTTACAATTTATTTTTATAGAGTAGTAAGTAGTTAGTGAGTGTTTGCAACATGAATATAAGTAGTATCATTTCTTATTTGAGTGAAATATTTTTGGACATATTTCATAACTACAAATAAGATGAAGATTGCTTCTCTTTCATTGTATTAATTTGACTTAGTTTAATTTTAATTTCATCTATCATTTAATTTTAAAAGTCATTTAGAATAATATGCATTTTTCCATTACACTTTAATCAATTGGCGGAATAAGCATGACCCTATCTCAAGCATAAATATGTATTCACTTAGTAAACATCATATTTGATAATCCTTGTAATGGGTATAGAAGTCTAGGATATAATGTTATATTGGGGAATCTCTACTCATTGCCATAGACTATCTTGAGGTTTATTTTCATTTTCATTAGTTAGATTAATTAATTAAATTTCATGTTTTCCAATTAGTTTATTCATGGACCCAATAACATCAATAATAATACATCTCATCTAAACTAAATCATATGTAAAAATAAGGGTCACTACTAGTCTAGGTGGTAAGATAGTGACTTTTGATCATCTTAACTATGCTAGATTATGAAATAGGTTATTGTAACACTTATTAATTATATGATTGGATGTTAAGTGTATTTGCCACTCATCATTTGGCACTATTGTTAATGATGGTGCTACTAATCTAGTATAGTTAGTTTATACCATAAATAATATTGTTAAAGACTTTTATGATTTATCTCTTATATTATTTGATATTATAAACCATACATATATTATTAATTAATCATGTATGCTTCTTATAGTGTTGATATTCCACCATTAAAAAGGATACTAAACCCTAGTTAAACAAGTTTCAGCATTAACATTCTCTCATCTCCAATGTTAGTGACTTGAACAATTCATACCAATGTCCTACTTTGGTAAGCAATCATATAAGAGAAGGAATAGTTCCTAGAAGAAGAACCTCTAGTTGGCTAAGCATAGATTATTAGAGAAACCCCAAATGTAGATCAAGTTAACATGATTATCCTAGTTCTTCAACTTCATATACATTTTCATCATTAATCTTTGATGAGTTTGAATGTAGAGAAGGAAAAAGGACTACAAATAGAAACTATGATAGACAAATCAATAAGGATGATAGAAGAAATTTTAACAAGCATCATCATAAAGATCAAAATAGAGATAGAGATAGAGATAGAGGAGAAGAAATATGAAAATAAATAAGGCACAAAAGAGATTGTAGAAGAGATCATGATGGTTGAATTGATAGAGATTATCATCATGATTATGATATACCTAATGATAATAAACCATTATTAGCCACAAGAAGTATGATTTGAATTTGTGAAATAGTTAGGATCTCCTGCAGACATTAGAAGGGGAGTTACATCAAGCACCTGGATATGAAAAATATTCAAAAGTTTAAGATAGGATACAATTTAGATCTACAACATCATCTATAGGCCTTTCACAAAGTGTCTTCCTTGCAAAACATTGAAAGAAAATGGTTGATGAGTGGTGAGGTACCCCTACACTCAACCATACAAATACGAGCGTTTCACGCATGATCTGGTTGAACTCTAAGGACTAAGTGCTTATGCGCCTTAATGGAACACTCAGGGTTAATCAATCGTTGTCTTCCCAAACTTACTTGTATCATTACGGTTGTATGGTTAAGTAAGCTTGAGGTATATGATTTTTATAGCTTTTATCTTTTTTTATGTCTTCTACTAATAAAGGAGAGGGAGAGAGAACTAAGTGGCTAATTTATCTTAACTATTCGCTAACTAGTTTCTAAATGTTACTAACACCAGTATTCGTTCCCACTTTCCGTACGCATTCTGAACCAATGCAACGCTGCTTGGATTACCAAACACTAATCGTTATTGGGTTACCAAGCGTTACACACATGCTCGAAGCGGTCGTACTGAGTGTACTTAACTAAGAGGGTCGAAGGTTGAGAGAGATATTAATTAACTAGGAAAGAATTAAACATTCAACACTAATTAATTACTAATTAGCTTAATCTGTATGCTACAAGGTTTATCATAAAGTTCGTCTTTATTGCCGTACACAAATGTGTGCTCAGGTACAAATTGCTTGAATAAAGATCTGTTCACTCTATGACTCCTACTACGGGCACACAAAAATTATTCTAACTCTAGAATGACTAAACTACAAGAATCTGGCTAAGGGTCTAAGTCTAACTATCCTGTAACAAAGGGTGCCACCTCTTATTTATAGAGGAAGAGGCAAGACGCGATATCGTAGCTCATCAATGGTAGAAGCTAAAGCTATTTCCAATGATGCTAATTAAAGAAGTAGAATTTGGTATTGATCATTGGAGGTTGACTTAATCTATTGATGGTTTATAATGTTTGATCTATTCATTGAAAAGTACCAAATCTATTCTATAGTTTCTGACATAAGAATACAATTCAATAATGGAAGTAAGAGAATCTTAAATTCCTTGATGTAGCCCTAGGTAGGTACACCTCTTTATTGCACTATTATCTATGTCATGATTTTTCTCAAGAGGATCAATTTTACCATATTATAGATATGCTTCAAAATAAAATATAGAGGTCCTTTGGATCTATGTCTAAGAAAGGTTATCAAAATTAAAATCCCATTAGATCTAAAGGCTTGTTAACCAAGTGACTAAGAAAGAAGAAAAAATACATAAGAGAGAGTGTGTGGAAGAATATAACAGGAACTTATTCCTTCATAAGAAGGAGATTTATGTTTATAACTTACAAGAAAAATAGAACCCTCTTGATGAAGTGATTTAGAAAGTTTTCTTGCTCATGTAGAATTTTATCATAGAGATCATAACAAATATTAGCAAACACTGATAAAATGTAAGATTTTATGGAAGAAAAATTTACATCCATCTTGAAGGTCATGGAGGAATGAACTAAACATGCAAGAGAAGGAGATCAGGATAAGAGAAAGAAGAAGGATAAGAAATTAGGAAATGAAACTTAATGAAAAAAGGGAAAAGTTGCACTAGTTGAAGAGATTATAAATGATGATTTAGAGAAAGATGAGAGATGTGACATCTATCATTATGGGCATCCAAAGAAATATTACCTTGTTATGTCATATCTATAGGAAGCATATTCTTTAAATCTCAAATTTGTAAAGAAGCGAATATCTAGGTGATTATCTTATTTGCAAGGTAACTATAATAAGTCCTACCAATAATAGTACTAAGTTAGAATCCTTATTATTTTCAAGAGAATTATCATTAATAGTACATGACAATATTCATAGTCATGGGGGATGCCACCATCAAGGCATTAATAGCTTTACCACTAGTGGGATTCCTATAGATACTACAATTAATAGCTCAGGATCCAACTTATTATTTCTATATTTCTATATATCATCGACCTAAAACACCTTATGCTAAATCACCATTATACATCTCACATAATTCCTTTCATTCTTTGTAGTACTCATACATTCCTCTCCCACTTGTGCCACCTTTAATAATGCAAGAAGAGTTGCCATTGTAGCCATACTAGAAAAACAATGATCACACTATTAACAATCAATGAGATGAGAGTGTTAGTAGCTCTGATTATAAGCCTAGAAAGCACCCCTTCTTCTAGTAAGCTAGTACACTTGGCAGTCCACTAGAACTAGAATGGGACTTATAGGATGCAACCTTTTTCCTCACATTAATACCTTCTAATCCTATACTCAAGTTAACAATAATTACTATCCAAGAATAAAATATGAGAATGATCATTCTTACACATGTTCTAAACTAGATTAAAGTAGATACTCCTCAAAGAAGAGAATGGACTTGGAAAGTCCTCGTAGTGTATTTGAAGATCATAGGAAATCCTTCATGCAAAAATTTATTAGACTGAGTTTCAAAATGAAAATATTATTTCACAAAAAATATACCAAGTTGATAACTTTACCATGATGAAGAAAAGTAATATTATATTAGAGCTTGTAGACTAGTACATAACTATTTCCTTGAGATATGATGATGATGTAGTGACCACCATCAATACATGATCATAGTCAATAGAATTCCTAGTAATCCATGTGGGTAATAACAAGGGAGAATTTTTTATCATTATGGAAGGAGCATGGCTTATCATCATTGAAGCTAAGCTAGGTATCAAATACATTTCCTTAGAGATTATTAAGAAAAATAAGCATAACATCATGAAGTAGTAGTGTGTTCCATACATTGTGCATAATGATATTAGATGTCATTACATGTAGAAGGTGTGTATGTATAAGTACTTATACATAGATAAAGATTCCAATATGTAGTCATTATGTAGAAGAGTTGTGTATGTATAAGTACTTATACCTTACAACCACTAAACAAGAAGATACCTAGTGATAGATAATAAAATCAACCTATAAAGTTGAAATTTTCATGAAACCAATTAAAAAGTTTACTAGCTCTTATATGAATAATCTGGATGAGATGTAAATAGTGAGACATTGAGTTTTTCAAGTATGACATGTACAAGAAGAAGTCATTAGCTAGAGAGAGCTATAAATTCCTAAAGAATTGACATCAGAATCAAATGAGTTAAGAACATTACCAAAATCATTAGAATATGAATTCTTGAAATATGAGAGATTACAAATAAACAATGCTTAGTGAATAAAGGGGAAAAATAGAAGTTTCATAAGGTGACTAATAAATTGCCAATAGTCTTTACTTAGTCATATGATGAAATCATTAGCATGGACTTGCGTATATGTCAACATTGTATATACTAGAATCCATTAATAAAGTCAAGACTCTAACCATAGTATAGGTTGAATCCCAAACTAAAGGAGATAGTTAAGCAATAAATTGAGAAACTACTTGAGGAGAGATTCATCTACTATGCATTAGATAATCTATGGGTTATTTCACTTTTTAGTATATCAAAGAAATAAGGATAATGGTGAAATTACATTCATGTCCATAATTAAACATGATAGCATTCAAGGATCATTTTTCATTGCTATTTATTGATTAATTATTATATACAATCACAAGATATATGTACTACAACTTTCTAGATATTTATAGTAGCTATAACCAAATTTTGATTACCTTGAAAGACCATGCTAAAAATACCTTCATAAGTCATTAGGCATATTTGCATATAAGAAGATGATCTTTGATTTGTGTAATGTTCTTACAATGTTCCAATGTATAGTCATTAGAATATTTTAGAAATAGATTGGAAATGATGTTAAAGTCTTCATGAATAACCATTGGACTTATGACTTGGATTTTGAGTAATTCTAAAACCACTTGAAGTAGATGCTCAAAAGATATGTAGAAGAAACTTGAACCTTAATTGGAAGAAGAACCACTTAATGGTTCATGAGCAAATTATACTTGGACATTGAGTTTTTGAAAGAGACATTGAGGGAGATCTAGAAAAGATCAAAGAAATTGAAGAAATAATGTAAATACCTTAGATAGTAAAGGACATGAGATCCTTCCTTAGATACATGGATAAAAAATATTCATACTACATACACTATTCAAGTAGAATCATTATAGATGTATAACTAAATTACACCACAATAGAAAGGAGCTTATGATAGTGGTGTATATACTAGAAACGTTTAGGAACTTTGTTCTTGGATATCTTGTTTTTGTGTACACATATCATAGCATAATCAAATTTCTCATGAAAAAGTTAATGATGTGACCCTAAATCATTCAATGGC
Source organism: Gnetum montanum (assembly GCA_015680685.1). Taxonomy (NCBI): domain Eukaryota; kingdom Viridiplantae; phylum Streptophyta; class Gnetopsida; order Gnetales; family Gnetaceae; genus Gnetum; species Gnetum montanum. The sequence continues at coordinate 190,840 of MNCI01021351.1, read as the reverse complement.
TACTAATTTTATAAGATTTTAATATTACCAAGATTAAACGAAAAAAGACCAAGAATGTAGTTGAAAATTGATTATTTTGGTTAAGATGGGATAACAAAATTAGTGAAGAAACTTTAATAAATTAATTCCTCAATGAACCTTTATTTATTAGGGTTATTGGAGTGTTATTATTAGTAAAAATTATTGTATTTTTAAAATACTTATAACATGTTATGTATCTCATTCAAGCCAATCTTAGGAAGAAATCATCTACTAATCTTAATAGAAGAATCATATGATAAATTTTAGGTAGCAAAATAATTGCTTAGTTATCTTATCTCAATGAATCAGATAATAAAATTTATATTTTTAGAAATCTTATTAATTTATCTACAATTTGAAAAAAAATACTATAAATAATATCCCTAAGCTAAGGTTATATCTTGTTCTTTCTAACCTATCAAAAATTGTAGTAATTTTGATAGTGCAAATTTGAGGGATGATAATTCATAAGTTGTTGAGTTTTTGATGCTGAAGTTTTAGCCAAATATTTCCAAATATATTAGATTCCAAATAAATCTAAAATCACATAAAATAGTTATGATATGAGGAAGAAATAATTTAATCATTGGCCATCATTCATTCCAATAAAATTTTTGGACTTTGAAAATCTACCAAATCTCAAAGTGAATATCTTATAAATTGCAATAGACATGGAGATGAAATTTTAACCAGATATAGCCACCTATTATAGAATTCAAATAAATATATAATCACTAAAAAATATTGCAAAATGATTAAGATATAATTAAAATAGTAAATTCATTCTATTCTAATTGTTTAACTTATAAGATTAAGTAAATAATGATGAATAATGTTAATGAATGTTCATAAATTGATGAATTAACAAAATATTGATAAACTGATGATGAACTAGTAAAATTATTGCTAAAATTATGTTAATGATTTCATTATACAACTTTCCAAAAGATCCTTGAATATATATATTTGACAAGTGGGGAAAAGTTTACTAAAAATAATATGATATAGCCCCAATGTCCAAATTACCCTAAAAATTAAATATATATTTTGATTGGGGTCAAAATAACATTACAAATGCTCATTAAGTTAGAAATTTTCTATATTTTATTAAAATATACTTCTATTATATAATAAAAATAAAAATTATTATCTTTTACTTTAGAAATCCAATAATCGTAAATTTATGCAACTTGAATACATGAATAAAAATAATATAATAATAAAAAATTATTAAAGCTAATGTGCATGCACAAGTAGAAATAACTAACACATCACACACAATTATATAAAATTTTTATATATACATACATAAGTTATTAAACTTGTTATGTACCAAGTTATCAATAATAGAAAATGAATCAATGAAGCTCAAATTACTAAAGGAATAATAGGTATCAAACATATAAAAAATATATATACTATATATGATATCCATAGCAACATCATGGTGGTCTAGTCTCATATGAAGAGAAAAATAATCTATCTCCCTAGTAAATAGAGATAAAAGTACATCTATAAACAATAAAACACAATCTTAATCTCCTTCCTTAGTCCTATTGATCTTCAATACTTTTGGCTCCATCATTTATATGAGATTTAGATAGTATACAATTGAGTGAAAAGCTTATATAAATCTCATATTTATAGCTAATAGATGCTATGATACATAAGATTGATGGGAACATGAACAATCTACAACAAGATTAGTACTCATTCATGCAAATAGAGTATTCATATTAAGCACATATAACATCATATTGTCACAATTAGAGGTGCACTACTGGGTAATCACTACATTAATCAAGTCATATTAACCATCCATTAGACAACACATCATGTTCAACATGCTAATAAACACACATATACATACACATGTGTACATGCAAGCACACACACACACAAACCCTAGCTAGATAATCATCTAGTCATACAAACCATAATCAACTAATTTGATCAATATTTAGTAACATGTAACCCAAGATATCCCTCTCTATCAATGCTCAATCATGCATCTCCTATGATATTTGATAAATCTATACTTAGTATATGCATGTTCTAGTTGACATAAGTACTTATTTTATTCTATGAGTGCAAGGATTTTATTAGTTTTTAATTATCACTACAACTAGTATTCACTACCCTATAGTCCCAAGACAATGTCTTTTAGAGGATAGGCTCATTCTTCTAGATCTCATACTAGCCATTGGAACCATCTTATGATTTCCCACTCCTAGGATGAGGTATGGGATAAGAGCCTTTTTGATGCATTCTATTAGAGCTTATTTTGATACATCCATGATGCCTCACCACCAGATAGTTTTCTCCCTTTGATTAACTTCATCTATCACATGAACATAAGAAATTTGTGGTATGTGCATCATCATAATGTAACATATCATTTTTAATGACCATAAGAAACCCATTCTAATGTATCATTGTAATACTTGTTTCTATCCAATCATCATACATAATCCATGCTACATGTATTATCCTAAACTCTAAGATATTAAGTTCAAAGTAAACTAGCATATCCAACTAATTTCTTAACTCATAGTTGATGGAGCAGGTTCACTCCACAAATAAATCATATTCAAGTACTAAATCCAAATATTATGTAAAGAAAAAATTATTTCATAGAAAATAAGAAAACTAGCTATCTTCAATTAATTTTTTAGAAGATTACAACAAGTTTTACAAGATCCAAACCTATCACACTTAAATGATATTACAAAGAACGAGGCCCTAAAACCACACAATGACTATTATCAATGCAAACCAATATAAATCTCTTCCACAATCAAAGATTGAGATCTTAACTTACAAGTGAGATACAGGAGATTAGAACACATAGGCCAACACACCACAAGCTAATCTTGGAGCTGCAATCACCAATTTCATTGACTCTCTCTTGCTCAGCTATCCACTTTTAAGAGATTTCTCTCTCACTCATTTCTACTTAACAATGATGAATACATACTTATTTATGTTAAACTAGAAGATAAAAAACCTATAAACCCTTGCACACATTAACCTAAGGTTTTCTATATGTTTCCCCAAGTCTTCTCGACTTCTCCTAAGTTATTTCCATCATTTTTCATCATGTTCTAACTATTTTCTAAATCAGGATGGACATTTTTAGAAGTTTTCCCATTTGTATGGGTTGTCTCTTATCTTGCCATGAAGTCTCTTCCAAAAACCTAGCTCTTAGTTTAGACATTTTCTATTTTTCCAAGACATTTCTTCTAAGCCCAAGATGTCTTAGGTTTTGGTGAGATGTCTCGCCTGAGATGTTGCATGCATAGTTGGGGTGTCTTATGTGAGATTTTTTCATTGAGACATCTTAGTTTTTGGTGAGATGTTTCACCTACTAGGGATAAACACAAAAATACTTGTTTTGATGTCTAGAACCTCCAGATACCTCCGAACAAGTCCCCATAGATCTTGGAACCCCATAAACTCATTAAAATAATCTCAAAAAATCCCCAAACATGCCAAAACATCCAAGAATCATCATCAACAAGGTCAACACAAGAAGACACATACTAAAGTGATACACTTATCCACATCTTCTGTAAGCCCAAAACTTGCAAAACAATCATGTAGGATAGAACAAGAGGATTAGAAGAGGTGTTCCTATACCAACTCTTCCACACTTCAAAAAGTAAACTCAGATGAACAAGAAAGTAGGGGTTGAATTGATTTCCCCCTCATGCAGTTTAGTCTCATGGACTCATACAACATCATCCATGGGCTGATCCTCTCAATGGATCATGTACTAATGACTCTTAAGTTCCTAAGTGCTAGAAGCTTCTATATGCTTAAGTATGATTACCTTCTTTCCCATTGAAAGTTTGGACTAATTAGTAGTCCTTTTCAACTCATCAATGCTCGCCTATATGATCTCTTGATCAATTGGTCCATGATAGTGCACAAGATTTGAAACATTAAATACAAAAGGCATACCAACATCATTTGGTAAATTAATCTTAAAAGAAATATCATTTATCTTAGCCTTCATTTTGAAATGTGCCCTCTTATTTGGTTTAAATTTGAAGAAGTTAATACCTCTCAATGGCTTCTTCTTCAAGTGCACCCAAACTAAGTTACCAACAATAAAATTAGGCTTCTATTTGTTCTTATTTCTCTTAAGGACTTTCTCTTCAACCTTCTTCTCAAGATTTGATTTTACTTTTGCATGGTGATTCCTCATCTCTTTCACAAAATCAACACTAAGTTGAGCTTTACCATCAAATATCATAGTTTACCTCAAATGGAATTTTTCAAATAGTAATATGAAAAGCATTATTATATGAAAATTTAGCATGACATAACAAGTTTTTCCACCTATTTGGTTATCCATCACACAAATATCTCAATATGTTTAGCAAGGATTTATTTACCACCTCCATTTAGGCATTAGATTGTGATTGACATGCATTAGAAAAATTCAACCTTGTCCCTAAAATCTTCCAAAGTGACCTTAAAAAATAACTTGTGAAATTAAGGTCTCTATCACAATATTTAGGAATACCATGCAACTTCATAATAAGCTGGAAAAATAAATTTTCCACATGAGAAGCATCACTTACCTTCTTACATGAAATTACATGTGCCATCTTGGAGAACCTATCAACAACAACAAAAATTTCATCATTCCCACTCTTGTTCTTTAGAATACCACTCACAAAGTCCATTGACAAACTTTTTCATGGACCTTTGAAAATTAGCAAAGGCATATGATGTTCATTAATACCTTTATTCCTTTGAACTTTTGACAAGTCAAGCACTCCTTCATAAATTTTTAAACTTCTATTACCATACTAGGCCAAAAATAGTACCTACACACAAGTTCCAATATTTTATCCCTGTTCATATGACTTGTCGTGCCACTACATTGCTTTTAAAAAAAATCTTCTTTCTAAAATCACAATTAGGAATACATACCTTTACATTCTTAAATAATAGTTCATCTTGAATATGATAATTCCTTCATTGGTCTATCCTATTCATCAATGGCTCTTTAAGACTCCTTCAAACCTTCCCAAAATCAACATCATGCTCATAAAAAGAAGTAGAATCACCCATATCTTCCACATGAGGTATGCTAAAATTTATCACATGCACCCTGGTCAATGAATAAGGCTTGATCACTAACAATCAAACCTTGGCAGTGGCTCAAACTACCTTAAAGTGAATTCACCAATGACCCCAAAATTAGAACTATTGTGTATGAATAGTTAAGAGGGGACTTTGATGAATACACTAGGAAATTCAACCTTATCTACATGAAGTGTGTGGATGATAGGATGATACATAACTTGTTTGATGGTTATTAAAGTTCTAAGTATTCTATTTTTTTAACTAGTTATTAAATATACCTATGTTGATGCTAAACGTTTGGTTGTTGTCTTACAAGACTTTCCACCTTTGGTGATGTCACCTTGTGACTTACAAGACATCATGAGGATACCCTCATCCTAAAGTTTGGCGAGGTGATACTAACACAAAAGTGGCTAAGGGGATAGGTGCCTAGATACATTTAAGCAAACATTAAGCATGCAAGTTTACTTAATCTTTTGATGGCATCTATCCCTTCCATCCCTGCAGTGGAGATGCTACACATCATTGACTCCTTCAACAGAGAAGTTGATCACTTTATCATTATCATTCAAGACATGTCGATTACCATAGCCATTGATGAGGGCACCTTTTGCAACTTTTTTAGTGTTCCCACTAATGGGGTAAAGGTTACCACTAGAATAGTGAAGGAAGTGGGTCATCATGAGGAAGTTTTGGAATGCCTTGGTGCCAACATGGAATTCCCATAGGTAGCATCATGAACCTTGAGGTAAAGGCATCATATCCTTTGTTCAAGTCTCATACATTTCCTAAACTATTGTCATAAAAGAAGGTATTCAGCATTGCGCAAGGATGGACCTTTAAGAGGGTCATAATAGATGGTATTAAATTCAATTGGGTAATTGCTTTGGCTATTGGGCTCTAGGTTGAGATTCTCAAACTCCACAAAGACGCCTCCATCATAATCCACATGCATTTTTCATTATTTGTAGGTTACTTGAAGAGGTTTGTAAAGTTTCTTGTGGTGTGGAGGGATGGATGATGGATTGTCAAAGACCTAGACCCAAAACCCACCAAATGAGATGGATGATTCATTGTCCATTACCATCAATAATCTTGATGTTAAGTGATGTGAATCCCTTGACAGCCTATAGGAGAAGCCCCTTACGATTGTAGCAAGGATCTTAGAGGTCAAACGATGATGTAGAAAATCCAAATGGAATACCAAGGCCAATCTTAAGAGGCTTGTGGAGGAAGCATCTCCAACATCAAAAAAACATGTCCTGAAGAAGCTTAAGTTTAAGCTTAAGTCATCAAAGCAAGTGGTCACAAGTGTGCTTTATTTATGTTTTGATTATTCTATGTTTTAGGGTTTTATGGCTACATTATGGTTTCTTGTGCTAATCGATTTTTCTATGTGCTATGGTTGTAGATAAGTGTAAAGACATGGTAGTCTAAGCTACCATGGAGGAGGAAGCATAGAGACATGTAGCCACTACAACCGAGGAGGAATAAAGGCATGCAAAGAAGGTGCTCTTATGGTAGCATGTGGCTGAAGGGTTCACTAATGTTAATCTAGATGCCTTTTTTGATAAGGTAGTATCAAGTGCATCTCCCATTATCATCCTAGAGGAAGAAGAGAAGGAGCTAGGTATGCACATGTCTTAACACTTCTTGTTATATCCTATTGTTTTAAGTTTGATTTTCTTTCTAACCATTCAATGATTGTTATGCTTATAGTAGTTCTTGAGCCACTAGTATAGGCCCTTTTCCCTAAGTTTTATGCAAAACCATGGGTAGAGGTCCTAGACAAGCTAGAGTTCATGCATAAAATAACTAAGGACATTATCGACCAATTGCATCAAGTTGCACCTAAAATAGGTAAGACTTGTTTTTCTATGCTTTATTCATTTTTCTATGTCATAGGTATTGTTTATGTTAGCGATATCTTAGGTTGTACACTATGTTCATGATTGTATTTAATGTTTATGTAGTGTCCTTTGTGAAGTGGGACCCTAGTCAAGACATGGAAATTAACTCCTTGCAAAAGATTCTCTCTGATGTCTCTAGTGTACCCTTGAAGTTTTACAAGACTTCTATTGATCTAGCAATATCATGTGCAAAAACTTCATTGGAGATGAAGAGGTCCAACAAATCCCTATGGGAGTAGGTTGTGGCCTTGAGGGAGAAAACTCAATGGTAGGAGGAGATGATCAGAGAACTCTATGATCACAAGGCCTTTGTGGAAGCCCAAGTGGCTAACTCAGGGAAATTACTGATCAAAGAGATCATGTGGGCTCACTATTGGCATGCCATCCGAGACAAGGTAGCACTCTCATGGAAGATGGTAAAGTAGTAGATGTAGATGAACCTCATCTTCAAGAAGGTTGAGGATTGGAAAGATCACTACACTTGAGGTCCTAGAGTGGGGTATGAAATAAAAGGACCATAAGTGGTAATATAAGGCTCATTGTGAGGACTACCTAAAGTGGCTCAAAGAGGAGTCAGTTGAATGGTTGATGAGACGTCATTTGGGGCAACCGCGATATCATGTCCTTCACTGCTATATCGTGTACACGATATCACAACCCACTGCCAGTTCTATAAATAAGAGGCAGCTCTCCCTTATTTCTCAACTTAGAGTTAGACCGTAGCTAGACTCTGGTAGTTTCATCCCTCCAGAGATAGAATTATTTTCCAGTGTATGCTTAGAGTGTGGTGAATGTAATTGTATGGCATCCTTATTTGAGTGTGACGTACTTGGACATGCACATGACCGAAAATAAAGATCGAGATTACTTCATCATTGCAGCATTCACTTAGTTCAATTATTTAATTATTTAATTGTTATTGTTATTTACTACTTTCCTAGTTAATAGTCTCTCACCCTTAAACTCATGTTAGAACACAGAATGAGTACGACTTGATTACGAGCATTTAAGTGTGACTACTTGGTAACCCAGTAGTGTACCTAGGATCTACGCTTGGTAATCCCAGTGGTAGTCATGCACAAAGTCCAAGATGTGTACAGATAATCAAGGAACAGATGCTCATCACACTTAGGCTAGATTAGATTTTCTCACCTTTCTCTCCTAGTTTAGATAATATTACTTTCCATTGCCTTCAAGAGTAGTGTTAGATTAGGAACCACATCATAAACCTCACTCTGGACTAAACCATACGTGACAAAGATAATACTAGTCCAGGTGGGAAGACAGCGAACTATGGCCTAAGGCTAACTATCTAGATACAACAACTAGTCCGTCTACAGAGTTCGACTGGATCACGCATGTAGCACTCGTATTCATATGGTTGAGTGTAGGGGTACCTCACCACTCATCATAGGCGTTGTTGCCGAGGACGGTGCTAGTTATCTAGATTAGTTATATCATACAAGGTCACTGTAAAGGACTTAATGATATATCTTTTAGAAGCATAAATAATTATAAAAATTCACACAAAAATTCACACATAACTTCACAACCATGGCCCTCCTACAAGATGATAATAATGCCACACTTGGTGAGGAAGTTCATTGGAGAACCAACAAACTATATGACAATGAAGATTGGAGTACACAACCTAAAGTGGGGGTCTCTTATAAACATAAACAAAAGCAACATCATCCCAACACATGAAGACATAACTTACAAGATGACGATGAACCCTTGCTAGCCACTACAAGCTTAATGCAAATACCGGAGGTTGTTTGAATCTCATGTAGGCATCGTAAAGAGAGCCAACTACCTAGGCTCGATTTAAACAACTTCCCTAATTTCTCAGGAGGCTATGACTTAGATCTGCATCAACATTTACAAGCCTTCTACGATGCTTGTACATGGAACAAAATTGATAATGGTTGGCAAAAACTTAAGTTCTTCCCTATGACACTCATTGACCAAGCAAAAGTATTGTATAGATCGTTAAAACCAAATTCAATACGGCACTGGTCAACAATGGTAGAAGTCTTTAATGAAAAATATCAAACCTATGCAAGAGTGTCAGCCTTGAGGAAACAATCCAAGAATGGAAACAAGCGAAACATGAATCCTTGGACATGGCCTTAGAAAGATATTATGCATTTTTAAACAACTGTCTAGGCCATGGGTTTTCCAAGGAAAGGCTAATGTACCATATCATTAATGGGCTACGTAATGAAACAAGAGAGACCTTAGGAATGTATGCCCAAGGTCAACTATACGAACTATGAACCCATCAAGTCCAAGAGCTTATTAAGCGGGGAGCAAAAGAAGAAGGAGATATGGCTAGATGGGAGAGTGTTGAAAAACATCAACGGGACCAGAATATTAACTCAACAAAGGTCCATGATCATAAAAAGGAGAAATCAACCAATCTCAAGGTGGAAACATCCTCTTTGCCAACACAACAAATGTTAGAAGAGGTTGAGGCAAAGATCAATAAGATGTTAGAATGGACGTATCAAAAGTGTGGAGAATTTATCAACACCATTGGAGATAGAGTTTTGACTACCCAAGAAGCAGGACAAAACATTAGACAATCGGAAAGAAGGGATAAGGAAAATAAGAGCTTAACTGCCAATCATATGTATGAATGCAACATATGCCTGTACGATCACCCCAAGGGCCAATGCCCAATATTGTTACATTTATATGAGCATTAGGGGAACACGTTACATCCAGAGTTCGTATAGAGATACAGTGTTCGATCACAGTGGCAACAACCCCAGTCATGGGGGAGACCACCCTTGGACTAGAGGCACCCTTCATATCATCTGAACCCAAACGCTTATCTTGTTCAACATCCTGTTTCTCTAACTGGGCCAACATACTCTATCTCATCACAGTACCATTCTCCTCAATACTATCAACCCATGCCTTTAACACAACCACCACCTTGTGCACCCTATACTCCTCCTAACTTCCAAAATTCTCATCCTTTCCCTCCTTCCACATTGCCACCAACTATTCCTAAGGTGTCTACACCACAGCAACAACCCACGAATGCTACTTGTGCCACTACTACCAACAGTAGTGAGAGGCCTCCTCAACATCCAAAGCGTTCCTTCTTTAAACATAACCGTAAGAAGGGACAACACAATTCCGAGGCCACTGCATCCTCCAACTTAGCACAAGTCCCACACTATTGTGCACCCTTCTCTTCGAACCTAACACCTCATGTTACTTTATCAGGGCCACCAACTAACACTCCAACAACCATACAACCCAATGAACATAGGAATGAAGAGCAACAACCTGATCCTTGCATACCATCTTATGGTCCCAAATATCATAGCGGGTCAACTCCTTATCTAGGAACTACATCGTACAAATTTCCCCTCTATGCTCATTACAATCAAGTGTGTGAACCATGATGGGGTAAGTATGACCGGGCCCCAATACTTCCAACATGCAAGGATCCTTATCTTTCATTTATTAATCCTTGCCATCCTCAACTGTTTAGTTATGGGGGATAACCCCATTATAATAACAAGCAGGATTAATAAATGTTTTTCATTTTTCTTTAATTTTATGTTTTTTAGTTTTTCATTTTTTAACTTTTTGTTTTATCTTTTTATCTTTTTGTGTTTCCGTCTTTTTACGTTTTTGTAAGTAATCCCGTCTATGAATAAAACACTCATGTGGATCATTGGTTGAGGTGTTTTCTATGTTATTAAGTCATGAGTGATCAATTATTTAGACAGTGAGCCCATTACACCGACTCATCCACTCTACAAATAAGAGGTTATGTTCGAGGGTACAATGACATTCTTAACATTCTTCAAAACTTAAAATTAATTTCATGTTCATTGTACCCAAAATGAAGAAGGATGGACCAAGAGGGAATGATTAGGGTGTGACATCAAGGGAACTTGTGGATTCTCTTTGGTAACATCTATGGGAGTTATCATGTAACATGGTTATACTAAGATCCTTATAGATCTAATCAAAAATGGGAGTAAAAGTAATCAAATAGGTACTCAAAAATCAAATGTTGTTCTAGGGGGGTCTCACTAGAAAGAAATGCACCCATGTCTGAAGGTTGGCAGCTTCTCTGGATTCAGTATTCAAAAAAAAAGAAAGAGAAAAGAAAATGAAAAGAAAAGTGCCACAAAACAAAAATCACTCCTCCCTTGAAAAAAATGCCAAGTGATCGTACACCTTGTTGTTATGGTACTCTCATAGTTGCTCATCATGGGATGAAACAATGTGAAGTTGTTTATTAGAGGAATGGACTTGGTCCTGATCTTGGAACGACAAGTTAATGACACGTTAATCATGCTTTTCACGTAGGATTCACTATGCTCTAGGTCAATTACTTCATGTCCCAATCTCTACAATCCCTTCTATAGTTCGTCTCATCTCACTGTTCATGTAATTGTCACTCGTGTCATGTATAGCATAGAATTATACCTCATTCCGGTGACATTTACATGTGTGTGTTTTGTAGAGTTGGTGTGGATTACATTGAACCCTTCTAGTGCCCATGGACACTTTAAGTGTGGTTATACAAGGGCATTATAGGTTGAAACCTACTTTGGGGAGGATCCACTTGTGTAATTTTTTGTGATCTTCACTTATGCTATAGTGCACACACACCATTTTTTCACCCTCAGCTTATTATTCATAACATTCCTTCCTTACTATTACTCCTCTAACTTTCAACATTCCCATGTACCATTACATACCCTTTTTTCTTAACCACCCAAGGTTTTATTGATAAAATCCATACCATCATCATTAATTATGCCTTTCGAATTAATGGATTACCCTAGAACTCCTTCATCATAACCTAATGTCCTCAGTTTACAACATTGATTTCAAGAAATCCTTTAAAAAGTTAGTATTTTTGTTGTGCCTCATGTCACTAGGGACATGATATAGCGACGCGATGTATCGTACGTGATATCGTGTCTCCGTAGCCTATAAATAAGTGACCCCCCCCCCCCCCCCCCCCCCCCCCCCCCCACAACACTTAGCATCATTTTGTCATTCGCATGGAGGAGTTTTTGAAATTTTTCTCTACGACTTGCAATTGAGCAACCCTTGCTTTTCTTACTATATCTCACTCGATGGTACTCTGATTTTAATTCCATTTGAACCTACTTGAACTCGAAGTGTTTAGCTTAGTCGTAGAGGAGGGACATCTGGCGAAAAGTTTCCAAATTTTTCAAAATTTATCATCTCCCAAAGGACATCATTTAGGGTAATTAGCTATAACACTTAGAATAATTTAATCTCTAGATATACCAAGAAACTAAAATGGGAAACCACCTAAGTTATAGGACTCATTATTACAAACCTTTAGGCAAGATCAAATGGAGATAAAATAAGATCATTAATTAAGGCTAGCAATAAGGTATAACTCAATTTTAAAAATAACCTTACTAACGCTTCGCCCATGTGATTGTAGATGGCCCTGAAATGAGGACAACAGAAAGGTCCTACCCAAGGTAGAAACAAACGATCTCGGAGAGGTAGAAGATAAGATCCTACCAGACAGCATGTTGAACAGCAGGAGTAATCATTTAGTATTCATCAAGAAGAACCTCCTACCGAACGGTCCAAGTAGGCAGAAGGGGGCGTTGCTACAATGCTTGAATCGGGACAACAGCTCACGTTGCCCCAGGATTGTGTTCAGGCCATCCACGAGAAGTCCACATTCACTGTGGTGACTGAGGAATTAAACTTTGAATCATTTGTAGAGTTCGCTCCTGAGGCCGTTAGGGATCACCTCAAAGGGTCTCCCTTATGGCCTATCCTCTCTGAAAGCGGTGCCTGGTACCTAGGAGAGACGTACCAATTTTGGCAAAATAGGAAGCAAGGCACCACGGTCAATATTTTTGGTGTGACAATTGACTTCTCCACGCAGGCCATTTCAGAGGTGTTAAACCTTTCGAATATAGGATCCAAAGTTGTTCAGTTATCCACCTGTTCAGACCCCAATGTGTGAAAGGATTGGCTAGAAAAGGCTTATGGCAAAGATAAAGCATTTGATGAGTTGACAATGAAAGAGAGGATTTAATTTAAAATTGGAACATATCACCTCTTCCCCACAAAGGGCTTGAAAATAATATCAATGTATGCGGCTAGAGGATGTGTAGTGCTGATGGGAAAGGTTAACGCTAACCTACCCCATCTATATTTGATGGAGATCCTAAGGTGGTTTGAAGAAAAAAAGACATGGAAGATGGTGTTTCCTTTCCCTTGTCTCATTAGAAAGCTTTTCCGACATGCCGGTATTTAGGGGTACACTAATGATGTCCTCCAAAAAGCCCAAACTACTTCATACGCTGAATTGCTAAAGGCACCAGCTCTAAGGAAAAGCACTAACAAAGAGCTGGAACTAGAATGAGAAGAAGAACATACGGCTGGACCAACTGCAACTCAACTTGCAGGACCTAGTCAACCTCTAGTCATGGGCCCCAGCCAACAACAAGAAGCAAGGCCCAGCATAGGCCAGGATCAACCACCACCATCGCAAGACTATAGACCATTGATGAGCCATCTTAGGGTCATCGCTGAGATGGTCAGTTGGGGAATTCATGATGATGCAAACCTCTTCTGTGTCATCGATGATGCCATTCAGCCTACTGTTTCATTGAATCACACAAGGGGGAAAGTATCCATTCACATAGGAGGAGGGGAAAGTAGATGGTCACAATAGATCTCAGGAAACATGGCATCTTTTCAGGTGCAATTAGAGACTGGTAAAGGGGCCACAGTGGTGTTCATGCTATAATAGAATGTCATGAGAGCTATAGAAGTGGTCATAAACCACATCAAAGAATCCTTCAATGTACCTATTGTGCCACCGATAGACTTCACAGGAGCACAAGATGCTCAAACTCTAGCCGGAACCTTGATGAATCCTACGAAACATGAGGATGCACTTGATCAATTGCTCCAAATAGGGCAAGTAATGACATCCCTGTTTGACATCCCTCAAGATGTTATGGAAATTTAGTCAGATGTCATTTCCACAAAGGGGAAACTAGTCTTAACAGAAGTAAGGGCTGAGCATGCTGAAGCTGAAGTGCAAAAACTACAAGAGTAGCTCGTGGTCTTACAAGAAGCATAGTGAGACCCTCTACAATTTGTTCTTGTAGACTAGCTAGATAATTTTAAAATGGAGCAACTAACCAAATTAATTGTGGAGAATAAAAGGATGGCTGATGAAAAAGAGAAGGTTGTATGGGATGCCTCCGCAGCACAGGTGTAAACTCATGCACATCTAAAGGCACTCAAGGCCTTACAGGAAGAAAACAAGCAGTTGGTTGTAGAAAACCTTTGGTTGACCATTGTAGAAAAGAAAAAGAATGTTCTCAATGAACACTTTCATCAATTACAAGAATAATTCATCTAGGTCAACCAGAGAAAATCAAACCCTCTCGATGGAGGAGGTACACGCCATTCATCAACAGTCAGCTATTGAGATAAGCACGTGGCAGAATGAGGCTAAATGACATGAAAAGCTAAAGGAGCACTTCTAGGATCAGATGTGGATGTATAAATAGATCCTTGAAAAGGAAATCCATATGGCCAAGGCCCAAATCAATACTATTAGTGCTCAACACACTGACTGGCGAGCCATATTGGACACATACACATTCGCCCACCAAGCGGAAGTTAAGAACCGGGACCTGCAGATTCAGGACTTGATAGAGTACATGGAATTAAAAAATATAAGGTATGCCAACCTTGCCATGTTAATAACAGGGCACCCAAGGACAGAGCTCGAGTAGTAGGTAGAAACCACCCACATCAAATATGAAGTAGAATTTGTGGAACACAAGAAGTTGTTGGAGAAACTGAAAGTCACAAATTCTAAACTTGAGGTGGTGAAAGCCAGCTACCAAGGATAGAAAGATGTTGCAACAGACTTGGCTTGATGGCTAACAGACTTTCATGAGTACAAGGATAAAGCCAGAGCCTATGAGGAGGAACGATGGGTGTTCGCGGCTTGGTATGTTAAGGCCAAACAAATGTTTCNAATGTTTGATGGAGTTGGCACCTCCCACGGACAGGGTAGTTACANGAACATTAGCATGGATGGCACAAGACCCTCAGACCAAAGCAGAGAAGCTCCAGGCCATACTTCAATGCCATCAAGCCTTAAAGCCTAGAGCACAAGACAAAGGAAAAGTGCCAATGGAGGAGCCATCACCACCAGGAACTACATGAGTTCCAAAATTTTTGTAGTTGTAGCACCTGTTTGTGTTGTGTATTTATTTTGATTTCTTCCCACATTGCAACATCATTCCATGTCTCCATCCAATAATCCCATCCCTATCCACTGTGTAATCATTGTAACTAAAGGATGAGTTTTTATCCTGTCATGGGGGTATGATGAGACGTCATTTGGGGCAACCGCGATATCGCGTCCTTCACTATGATATCGCGTATGCAATATCGTAGCTCGCCACTAGTTCTATAAATAAGAGGCAGCTCTCCCTTGTTTCTCAACTTAGAGTTAGACCATAGCTAGACCTGGTAGTTTCATCCCTCCAGAGATAGAATTATTTTTCAATGTATGCCCGCAGTGTGGTGAATGTAATTGTACAGCATCCTTATTCGACTGTGACATACTTGGACACACACATGACTGAAAATAACTATCAAGATTACTTCATCATTGTAGCATTCACTTAGTTCAATTATTTAATTGTTATTATTATTTACTACTTTCCTAGTTAATACTCTCTCACCCTTAAACTCATGTTAGAACGTGGAATGAGTATGACTTGATTACGAGCATTTAAGTGTGACTACTTGGTAACCCAGTAGCGTACCTAGGATCTACGCTTGGTAATCCCAGTGGTAGTCATGCATGAAGTCCAAGATGTGTATAGATAATCAAGGAACGGATGCTCATCACACTTAGGCTAGATTAGATTCTCTCACCTTTCTCTCCTAGTTTAGATAATATTACTTTCCATTGCCTTCAAGAGTAGCGTTAGATTAGGAACCACATCATACACCTCACTCTGGACTAAACCATACGTGACAAAGATAATACTAGTCTAGGTGGGAAGATAGTGAACTGTGTGGCCTAAGGCTAATTGTCTAGATACCACAACTAGTCTGTCTGCGGAGTTTGACCGAATCACGTGTGTAACGCTCGTATTCATATGGTTGAGTGTAGGGGTACCTCACCACTCATCAATGATGCAAGAGAGAGATATTCATTCAAGGAATCCAAGTGGAGAGTGCTCATTAGCTCTTTAAGAGTACTTTCATGGTGGAGAAATCCCCTGCTCCTCAAATTATCACTATTTCTGGTGAGACCTCTATAGCTATGATTACCCAAGAGCCACCTACTTGGACCATGATAGATAGGACTAGCATTCTCCTGATGTTGAACTTACAAATATTAACTAGAACAATATGATAGAGGACTAGATCCTCCATTGTTTGGAGGATGACCTTCCACATCTACCCTCAAAAGTCATGGAGCTAGAGTCCTCACAAGTTTGATGCATTTTATGTTTTAGTATTATTTTAAGGTATGGTTTTTGGTTGTTGGTTACTGATTGACTATGTGTTATTGTATTTTAGACATAAGGAGACATTGGCAGCCCCAACGATGACAATGGAAATGATCCATCACTTCCTCCTCTAGATGCCCCTTAGAATGCTCCATCTACTTATTTTTTCAGCTTGTTGGCTATTTCTTTTTATTTTTATGTTGATGGCTATTGTTAGACAAGATTATGTTATAGATGGCTATTGTTATTTTTTGAAATTTTTCCACATAGTATGGCCATGGCTATGTATGTTATAAACATTTTAAATTTTAATTTTTGGTTTCATTTTTGGCTATATCTATTGTTCTAGTGTTATAACTATTGTAAATGGCTATGTTGACAATTTTGGTTATAAAATTAAATGGCTCATTGATGCAATAATAGGCTAAAAAATTATAATAAAAGAGACATTTTCCAAATTTAGACCATGGCAAGCACAAGTTGCATTATTTTTGACAGTTTAAGACCATGGTGGGCCATGTTGTCATTTAAAGTCATAGCAAACTAAGGTTGAAGAGAAACTTATTTTTTTGGTGATTTTCTATTTTAAAGTTTTTATTTTTTGGTTTATATCATGCTAAAAAAGGAAAAGAAATAAAGAAATAAGTCTATAATAAGTGGAAAGGCAAATAAAAATAAACTTCTAGGCTATACGCATAAAAAGTAGAATAAAACATAGAAAAAAGGTAATAACTAATTAATGAAGAGAAAACTTAGGCTAAATGGTTATGGTACAAATGATTATAAAGGTTATAAAGGCACAACATGGAAAGAGTAGGAGTGCATGTTACTTATGCAAACTCTTTCTAATCTTTAAATGGTTAGAAAACATATAAATCCTTTTCTACACAAGTTTGTACTCACCATCCCCTTCATTGATGATGTTGAAAGGGAGTTCATCCCATGACACATCCCATTGCCCATCATTATTGTTCTTGGATTGCTACTCTTTCTTGGATTGGTGGACTTTGTGATTGGAAGTTTCCTCCTAAAGCTTCACTTCAGACCACTGCTTTATGTTTACATTGTTAATAGCCAAGGGAACTACACTATCACCGTGAATGATGATTTTACCTCCATTGTAAGGGAGGTAAATTTCTTGGTGGATAGGCAAAGATAGGACTCATAATTGAGCCAACCAAGGTCTTCCAATGCTAAGGTTGAACCTTGACATCTCCTCCACCATCAAGAAATTGAAGGTTGTGGGGAATTTCTTCCCTACCACAAATTCTAAGGAGATAGACCCCTTGACAACAACCCTTGATCCATTGAAGAATTTTAGAGTTGCATTTGTTGTAGGTTTTATTTGTTCTATTTAGTCCAAGTGTTCAATGATGGTGCATGGGATTACATTTTTTGTGGCTCCATCATTAACATGCACCTAATGCACTTTAAACTATCCTACACATATCATTATGAATAGAGGAGCCCTAGTTACTTTGCCATTTTGGGAATTGGCCTTGATTTTCCTATTGCAAAATACTAGGAATCTTGACTTCTCCTCCCTTTGTGAGGAAGGAACCATCATTGCATAAATGGATTCCTCATTAACGAGGATGTCCTTACTAATGAGGATGGAAGTCAACATTTTGGCTAGTACCTCATGATGTGTGGCAAAGGTCATCATTAAGTTATATAAGCTCAAAGTTGAATTCTTTTTCTTAAGGGATTATTTTACCTGATCCATCTTACTAAGGAAGTTTTTATCATTGGTTGTGGGCTTGTTTTCCTAGTTGTGCTTCACTTCCTCCATGCACCCCAAAATGTGAACTTTTTTCTTAGGTGGTTAGTGCTAGGGCTTTTCCTCTTTATTCTAGCCATGAGTTTTAGGATTTTCCTATGGCTTGTTGATTGAAGTAGACTAGGCAAAGGAGGTCATGGGTATTGATGAGATGGGAGTAGGCTTCAGTGGATCCACTTCCTTATGTGCCTCTGTCTGCTTATCGCCTTATTACCAGGCTTTTGGTTATTCTTCTTCCTTTACTTGGATGAAGCCTTTTAACTATTAGTCATTGGTTGTGAGGAAGAGATAGTAGCATTGGCCACCATAGGAGGTCCTTGTATGGTCATGTTAGTTGGTTGGGCTAAGGCTAGTGGGGTTGTGTTAGGATAGGATACCTTAACAAAAAAAGGTTCTCTTGGAGGTGCCTACAATGGTACTCTCATACAAAAAGGGGATCTTAAGCTAGTGGAAGCTAAAGAAGCCCTTTCATTGTGAGGACATACCTAGATCATAAATGATTCCCTCATTGGTCTCTGATTATCATCAATTTTGAATGCTAAAATAACATAAGGGTTGTTATTAGCATTAAATGGGTCCATGTACACTTGCATCGATTGATTTTGTAGTTAGATTGAGTTGGAAACATCTAAGACCAACTCTCCCCTATCTATCATTTTCTACAAGTCATCCTTTAACATGAGGCAAAGTTTATGTCATGACCAGGAATTTGGTAATAGTGGAAAAAGTGAACTAGTTTAAAGTACCTAGGTAGTTGAGGGTCATCCTTTGTTGCTCATGTGGGATCCTTCTTTATTTCGCATAGCTGCTTGTGCTTCTTTCAAGAAACTTCGATCATTTGCTTGTATTGCATGTGCCCACTCTTCAAAAGTTGATCTAGTAACTCAAATGGCTTCAAAGGTAAAGAACTGTACTAGCTATAGTCCTTCTACTCAAAATTAGGTCTAGTTGTAATCATGGTTATTAGTGCAAGCCTTGGGTGGGTTGTTCCTTGGCCCCTTGTTAGTAGTCTTTGCCTCTTTGGTCATAGTTGCTATAGCCATGTTGTTTTATTTGTTCTTTTCTTTGTCCTTTTATGTATGTTGATTTTTGCATGTTATGTAGGCCAAGTCATTATGAGCACCCATAGCATCTTCTATGTTCTTAGTCTAGGAGAATGCTTAGCTAAGTGATGAGACGTGACATGCACTAGGCCGCGATATCGCATCCCATGCAATATCGCGTCTTCCCCTGCGATATTGCGTACGCGATATCGCGTCCCACCGCCATATCTATAAATAAGAGGCGGCACTTCCTTCATTTCCCAATCCTGGCTAGAAGTAGCGAAGCTCTGGCAGATTGATCACTCCAGAGTTAGAATTTTTCCCATGTGCCCGCAGTAGGAGTCCTAGAGTGAACGGCTCTTTATTCGAGCAGCTTGTAACCTGAACCCAAGTTGTGTACGGCAATAAAGACGAACTTGATTGGATAAACCTTGCAGTACATGGTTTTATTGTTGTTTATTTACTGCTTTCCTAGTGCGCGCAACTACGACTTGATTATGAGCGTCTACAGACGTGTACGGCTAGTCAAGGAATCAGCTGCTTATCACACTTAAGCTAAATAGGTGCCTCAGTACGACCACTTCGAGCACTTGCGTTACGTGTGGCGATCCCAGTAACGATTAGCATTTGGTAAGCCATAGTTGCATAGTTTAGGGTGTGTCCAGTAAGTGGGAACGGATGCTAACGCTAGTTAATTTAGACTTAGATCTTTAGTTAGAGTTAGCTTAGTTTCTCAACCCTTTCCCGTGATAGCATAGAAGATAAGCCGAAAATACCAAAAAATCACATACCTCAGACTTGCTTAACCATACACCGTGACACTTACAAGCAAGCCTGGGAAGACAACGAACGATTAACCCCAAGTGTTTCTTGTGGCGTTAAGGCATTCAGTCAGCGGAGTTAGACCGGATCGCGCGTGCACGCTCGTATTCGTATGGTTGAGTGTAGGGGTACCTCACCACTCATCATTGGCACCGTTGCCGGGGACTAAGTGTTTTTTACGCCAATTTAACATAAGGGATATCACTCACATCATTGTTAGCTTAAAATGAACCTTAGGGTTAATCAGTTAATTAAGAACATTAAATAACGGTGAAAGTTAGCACACCATTAGAAATGGCTTCTTCTCATGAAATCAACTCACCTAAGGACAATACAGGATAAAGTCAGGATCATACGCATAACCGAAATCAACCATGTTCTCAACAGTCCAAAGTCACATATACTCATCCCGATGAGTATGTGCTGGATTTTACCTTTTTTCCATCAAGATGAGCAACTGCGGTGGAGAGACATGCAAGGTAACATCGTGTTACCCCCAGATCGCTCTGCTCCCAACATGCTTTTCCATGCCTTGGTACTGATTGGCATGCATGAGCTGCTTGCTGAATACGTTTTGGATGATTATGACATGAGGGATTACCGTTCCACAAACGCCCAACGTATTTGGGATGCAAGGCAGAAGAGCCAACATTCACTATTGAAGGACAAGGTTCCCTACGTCATTAGTGAAATAGGAGAAGAGGAACCCATCACAACGGGTTTCTTGGGAAATGATGTTCCTTCTCCTCACTCTAGTGAAGAGGTTAGGCATCAGGGCCTTAGATCAATGATACATATTCTAGGCTCTGATCCCCGTGAGCACCAGCTGTTCACGGCAGGAATAACTACTCACACTAATGACGGACTCGTTGATCATCACAACGATCGGGGCCGAAGCAACCGAAGAGAAGGTAAGAAACATCACCATGGTGATGGATCCCCTTCTTCTTCTCCTTCATCTCATCACTCACACTCTCTTTCCACATCTTGGCGTAGCCACCATGAGCATAATGCAGAGAGTAAAGGTAGAAGAGATGAAATGCCTTGACAGGAAGGTTGAGAGGAGTTAGGACAAGGGCAAGGACATAGGGAGAATAGGGAACCACCACGTAGACATCACAGACGTCATGAAAGAGACGATCATGACGAACCCCTATTCGCAACCCGAAGTATGTTTGATATTAGAGAGGCAGTTAGGATTCCCACAAGGCATTTAAAGGATAGTAGGATCAAGCGTTTGGATATAAATAATATCCCACGTTTTGAAGGAGGATACAACGCTGATCCTCAAAATCATTTACAGGCATTCCACGATGCCTGTGCCTTGCAGAACATAGACAATGAGTGGAAGAAACTCAAGTTGTTCCCAAGGATACTCACTAAAGAAGAAGAAAGCTGGTACCAGTCCTTAGAACTGAAAACCATCAGGAGGTGGAGTACGATGCTTGAATTGTTCAACAATAAATATCAAACGTACTCCAGAGTGTCCAATTTGCGTAAGCAGATCCAAGGCTGGAAACAAGGAGCTTATGAATCCTTGGATGGTTCCATGGCCCATTACTACACACTGCTGCATCGTTGCCCTAGCCATGGGTACGCTAAACGGGATCAACTTCACCACCTCGTGGATGGGCTACGAAATGAAACGAGAAGAACTCTTGGGACTTACGCCCAAGGGAGACTCTCTCAACTAAGAGCCCATGAAGTTGAATTCTTGTTGGAACAAGTAGCACAAGA
>MNCI01021351.1:99882-162310 GCA_015680685.1 Gnetum montanum | reverse complement strand
TAATGATTAGCGTTTGGTAAGCCACAGTTGCATAGTTCAGGGTGTNCGACTTAGTTACGAGCACCCACGGGTGTGTACGACTAGCTAAGGAATCGGCTGCTTATCACACTTAAGCTAAATAGGTGCCTCAATACGACCACTTCGAGTACTTGTGTTACGTGTGGCGATCCCAGTAATGATTAGCGTTTGGTAAGCCACAGTTGCATAGTTCAGGGTGTCGGTAAGTGGGAACGGATGCTTACGCTAGTTAATTTAGACTTAGATCTTTAGTTAGAGTTAGCTTAGTTTCTCAACCCTTTCCCCTGATAGCATAGAAGATAAGCCAAAAATACCAAAAAAATCACATACCTCAGACTTGCTTAACCATACACCGTGACACTTACAAGCAAGCCTGGGAAGACAACGAATGATTAACCCCAAGTGTTTCTTGCGGCGTTAAGGCATTCAGTCTGCGGAGTTCGACCGGATCGCCCGTGCACGCTTGTATTCGTATGGTGGAGTGTAGGGGTAGCTCACCACTCATCACTAAGGGACCACAGATTAGGGTAGTAGAGGTTGGAGTTGATAAAGTCATTAACCGCCCTCTTAAATATAGCCAAAAGATGGGTTTTGACTATGGGCTATGGTATTTCATTTAGTAGTCCATTCCACCATTGGATGAACTTCTACACAAGCTCTAGGGATCCCTGCTTAACCTTCATAAGTTGGTCGAGTGGTATGTTGGGTGGTTAACAAACTGGACTATCAAGTCCTCAAGAGAGGATATGGATCCTCTAGGTAATGCACAGCACCAATCAAGCACTTTCTCAATCAAGGACATAGGAAACATCCTCATGATAGTATGAGGCCACAATTGTAATAGTAAGCACTTAGATCTAAAGGTTATAAGATGTGCATTGGGATCACCTTCTCCATTAAATTTTCTAAATTTGTGAATAGGGACACTAGGAGAAAGTGTCAAGGGTGAGACCACAAGATTGATGGGATCATCCTTGTAGAAGTCAATAATCTTGACACTTTGGTAAGTAGAGGCTTTAAGCCTCTTTAACTACTTTGTTAAGTCTTGGATCATCTAAAAGGCCTAATCTAGGCCCTATGGTGGCCCTATTAGCTATGAGGCTTGCACATATGATCATGGTGTCTACAATGCAACTTGTCACCTCACTATTGGTAGCAAGATGGAAGGGAGCAATTGTGTCATGGTTGCAGTCTATGAGCCAAACAAGGAAAAGGATGTTTATGTTGGTACCTGGGGCACAAACAAGATAAAAAGGATGTATGACCCCTAAATTTCTTGGGGTCCCATGGTGGGCTCCATATAGATGATTAATGGATTTGCAATGATGAAAATGACTTCTAATGGTTGCACTAATTGGGGCTATGTGGAAAATGACATTGATGGGTTATACATCATTGGTTGTGGCATCGATTAAGTTTGATGCATTGATTAAGGCCTTTCTAAAATGAAAGACATCTCTAGAAAGACATCTTTGAAAGAACAAAGACGTATCTCTGAATTTTTGAGCATTTTAGGTAAGACATCTATTGTAACTTTAACATGTGAAAATAACATCTTCTTGTCATAAAAGAAGTCTTATTTTTTTATTCAAAGCCCTCATTTTTTCCATCACTATAAAAGAAAAAACCCCCCATTTTATCATATTCCTTCAAATATACCCCACAAAGATGACTAAGGCTCCACCATTTGTAGTAATTTTTGTCAGAGATGGCCCACAAGAAGCTTGGAACATCCATGGAGCTATCCAAGAAGCATTGAAAAGGAAGTTCCAATAGTACATTGCCTTGTTACACACCTTAGTTTCACAGTACAAGCACCCAACATAGGTTTGAGGCAACTTGAACCACTACTATCATTTCTAAGCATTCTCTTACTTTTCTAGTTCATAAACAGCAAGCTTTATTAGACTACTTCAATCTTTTACACTAGACCACTTTTATTTTCATGAATTTTCTTGTCCTTGAGGTGTTAATTAGGATATTCTATTCTAATATTATTATCTCTGATGTTGTTGTTGATTCGCATAAATTGTTGGGGGAATTTTTTTTAAGGTCTCTCCCCAAATTATGAATGCAATTCTAGGTATCTCTAGTCCTAACGTCTTTCGAGTTATCATTGATATAATGCATGATATTTATACAAATGGTATAATGCATGTAGAACATGATGAATTTTTTTATATTCTATTTGGCAGAGATATGTCATTTGATAGGGGCATATTGAGATGAGCAAGATGACTCTTGATGCCTCCACCATGTCACTCATTATTTTGTATAACATCATGGTGAAAGGAGCTAGCTACAATTATCTACTATCACCCCAAGGTTTTGTACTATATTTTCTTCTTCCAAGGTTTCCACTAGATCTAGGACACACTCTTTTCTAAGAAATTTTGAGCCTTTATGCCAAGGAGAGAATCCTTAGGCATCCTTACCTCATCAGTTTGTTGATTTTCCAAAGAGATTTACCTATTCCAAAGTTGCCTATGCTTAAAGACAAGATGAGCCTCAATGAGTACATTGAGAAGAGGAGTACTTCCCATGTAGAAAAAGCAGGTTCCAACACCAGACCTCTAAAATCAAAGAAGGAAGCACCTCCATAGTTGAGATGATCAAAATACTTTAGTGCTTAGATCAGTTCATCTCTAAAGAAGAATTTTTGGTCCCTTGCACAATCCATCAAGAATCTTGGGAGGAACCTCTCTTACTTGCGTAAGAGATTGGATGTAGCTAGTATTCCTCCTCCCTCTGATGAGTAGGTGTTTGAGGAGGTTACTAATCCTTCTAGCTTTGATAGTGAGAAGAATGTTCCTATTCCTCCATGACATTCTTTAGTAGCAGGACATTCACATACATATGACCTAGAAATGGAGTGAGATTTCGAGCCTAAGGCACCCCTAGCTGGTGTCCAATGGGATCATCATGCTTCCATGTAGCAACCAAAGCACCATGATCTAGTTCCTCATGGTTACAAAGTTCCACCTCCTACTAATGCTCCTAGCTCTTTTGAGTAATGAGCTATGGAGAGCATCTTTGGGACCATGTCCCAATGAATCCTAGTGTAATAGTCACTAGCCCCATTAGCTTCACCAACTTGCTCTCAGTTTCAAGTGAAGCTTCATCCTAGGGAGGCTCAAATGTAGTAGGTTGAGTCCTCTAATGAGGACACCCAAAGATCCAGTAAACCCAGCACTAGTAGTAATGACAATGAGGAGGAGCCTTAAAATCCATCCAAAGTAGCTATGCATTCTCAGTCCAAGCATGCTACCAAGGTTAATGATTGAGACCTCAAGTGATTATTTATTCTTTCCTTTTTTATGTTCAAAAAGGAAGAGATTTTTTGGCTCTCACATATGTGATTTTAGCACTTTACACATATGTGACTGATGTGGAATGATAGTTGTAGATATTTATACTTGGATGTGATTCTAGATAGTATGGTATATAACAATTTATGTATGGTTATGGATAGATGGTTTTTTTTCCTATTATCTCTATATGCTCTATCTTTGCTATTTATTTTTTTCTTATACCTCAATTCATGTACCATTGAACATCCATGCTTATCCTAATCCCTGTTTGTCATAGGAATTTATGTCTTAATGTCTTTGTTGATCTTTAGGTATGTCAAACCCTAAGAAAAATGAAGAACATAGGTTACTTTTATGTGTGTGTTTGTGTGTGTGTGATTGTTCTGCTTGCAGAATAAACTCTCAAATCAAGACAAGAAGATTTTCAGAAGTTTGATGAGTGTGGATGAGGAATGATGAATTCATCATGCAAAGGAAAGTTGAAGAAAGACATATCTAAGAAATAATAGACATCTTGGTAGAATTTGAGGATGCATAGAAAAATACATCTTTAAGAAACAATAGACGTCTTTCCTTAGGAAAACATGTATTCCATCAAGCAAAGGCATCTTCACAAAATACAAACCAATTCTAGAAAGACATCTTCCATTAGACAAAGACATCTTCCCAAAATGGAGATTTTAGAAAGATGTCTTTCCCAAACAAAGACATCTTCCCAAGAAAGATGCATCATGCATGAAGAAGATAACTTCCATGATTGTTCGTGACCATTGACTAGCATTGCATAAGTTCCAAGATGGATTTAGAAACATGGTAGCTATAAGAAGACATCATATGAGTTGGGAAAAGTATGAGCTTATGTACAATCATTGTATAATCAATTGTCAATCATTGTAAACTTTGTCACTCTACATTATTGTATCTTTTGATCATTGTAAAGTGTGTTATACCTCAAAGTACAAGGATCAACAAATTAAGTTGCATTCATCCCTTGTAATTGTTCTTCCTTATTACTTTGCAAGGTTGATGTGCTTCTTGTGAGAAGACATCTTGCTTGAGCTTGTCAGGATCCTACAAAATTGAGTGATTGGTGTTGCAGCACAACACTTTGAAGTGGAGCTCAAGATTGTAAAGGTTGTAGAAGCTTGGAACCACATTCCAAGCCTAATAGGACCTTGTGGGGTTGAGTGATTGTTTTTTTAGCACAATACTCTAGATTAGGACTTGAAGACTATATAGGCTATGGACCCTTCAAACCACGATTTGGAAGAAACAAAGTCTAAGGTTTACTTGTGAACTACCCTTCAAGTGTGCACTATCCAAGTTAGGGAACCACATTAAAATTGGTGTACTTTTGTGTTAAAGAGCTGAAAATTGGAGAACTTGTTCATCCCCCTCCTTCTAAGTTCAATGATCCACAAGTGACTCGAAGCATGGTACTCTTGCTCTCTATATCAATCTTCAAGAGTGAACATGGAAGGAATACTCACCATTTAACACAACTGGACAAAGAGCATAATTTACATCATCAACTGGTGTGTTCAATTCATTTGTGACATCTATTATCAAGGTAATTATTTTGTTTCCTTTCTTACATTCAAAAAGATAGAAAAAGATGCTTGTAAAGTTGATAATTCTTGTGATTATTAAAATGATGCTTTCTTTGAAGATAGGTATGAGATATTTTTCCCTAACATTATTTCTTTGAAAAATTTATGCATTGAAATAAAATATGCTCTACATTCCAAGGAAATCAAAATCAAAATTCTTAATGATGAATGCTCTTATCTCAAAAAGGAAAACTTAGACCTTAGGGCTGAGATTCAAAAACTAACAAAAATGTTTGAGTAGGTAAACAAGAGCTCTATGGAGAAATCCAAAGATCAAAAATGGAATTTATCTAGGTTTGACAAATTGGTTCCTAAGCCAAAAAACTTGAAATGCTTTTTTTGTGGTAAATATGACCATATTCAAGCTTTTTTCTATCTTAGAATGCATCACCACTCTTGGTCTTTACAAAACCACCCTAGAAAGCAAACCATGTAGGTTTGAAGAGAAAAAGAATGAAAGGCTTAAAAGAATTTGATGGCTCAAGTTACTTTCTCCAATGACAACGCTAGTACATGGTATATTGATAGTGGGTGTTCAAGGTACATGCCAGGTGACAAATCCCACTTCACCCATTTCAAGGAACAAAACTATGGTACAATCACTTTTGGAGATGACATAAAAGCACCTATAATAGGTATTGGTACCATAGGAGGTAAAGGTAAGGGATTACCAACTATAAACAAAGTGTTTTTTTTTTCATGCATTAAAACATAATCTTCTTAGTGTAAGTCAACTTTGTGATTTAAATTTTAATGTTACATTTTCAAAATAAAGTTATAGCATACAAGATTTATCTACTGGAAATATTGTGATTGAAGGATCTAGAAAAGGAAATGTATATACCACTATTTTTTGAAATTTAGCTAACCTTGAATCCAAGTGTTTAGTAAGTTGTGTAGATGATACATGTCTTTGCCATAGGAAGCTGGGCCACATAAATAAGGAAATTCTCTAGACCTTGGTATCTAAAGAAATGATTTGTGATCTCCCTAAGCTTAAAGATTTCAAGTTAAATACATGTGAAGCCTGTCAAAAAGAGAAAGAAATTAGGGTAATATTTGGTAATAAAAATTGTATTTTTACTACTCATCCCTTAGATCTACTTCATATGGATGTTGTTGGTCCAATTCAAACTCTCATCTTAGGAAAGAAAAGATATTTTTCAATCATTGTTGATGATTATTCTCGCTTTACTTGGGTTGCCTTTTTGTATCACAAAGATGAGGTGTTTAATCATTTTTTGAGAATTAGCAATCAAATCTAGAAAGAAAAAGGATATGATATTAAATTTAGCAAAAGTGACAGTAGAGGTGAGTTCAAAAATTCAAAATTTAAATAGTTCTGTTAGATTAACAGCATTCTACATCAATTCTCTACTATAAGAACTCCTCAAAAAAATTGTGTAGCTAAATGGAAGGATAAAATCCTAAATGAGATGGGAAGAACAATATTAAATTATCGCAGTCTTCCTCATCACTTCTAGGCTGAAGCCATCAACACTACCTATTATTTGTCCAACAAAGTTCTAGTAAGAAGGTTCACTTCTAAAACTCCTTATGAGTTATGGAATGGAAAAAAAACCTTCAATAACTCATTTTCATGTTTTTGGTTTAAAATGCTATATTCTAAATGATAAAGACAACTTGAGAAAATATCATGCAAAAACCACTGAAACAATTTTCTTAGAATATTCTTTAGTTAGTATGGCATGCAAGGTGTTTAACAAAAGAACAAAGATGGTGGAGGAAACCATAAATGTTAAAATAGATGATTATGACATTACTTGTCCACAACTTGATGATGAAACTATTTCCATTCAAAAATTGTCTAGCCCAACTTTAGTGCAAGATGATAAAAACTTAGAATCTAGTAGTGATCATGAAGAGGGAAAAAATGATGATAATCAAGTGATATCCCCCACTCTACTAAAAATTCCTAGACTTAGCAAAACTCACTCTCTTAATGTAATTAGGGAAGTTCAAGATGGTGTTCATACTAGAAGCCAAATCAAAGAAATGTGTACTTTTTCAACATATCTCTTCCAACTTGAACACAAAAACTTTATGGAAGCCAAAAAAGAGGAAGGATAGATTTCTACTATGCAAGATGAACTTACTCAATTTTCTAGAAATGATGTATGGGAATTAACACCTAGGCCCATCGATAAACTTGTTATTGAAACAAAATGGATCTTTAGGAACAAGACTAATGATAATGAAACATCATTAAAAATAAGGCTAGATTGGTTGCCAAATGATACAACCAATAATAAGAAATAGATTTTGATGAAATTTTTTCTCCTATTACTCAGTTGGAATCTATTATACTTCTTCTTAGCTATGATAGCATTAACAACATCAAGCTCTATCAAATGGATGTCAAAAGTGCCTTCTTAAATGGAACAATACAAGAAGAAGTTTACATTGAACAACCTAAATGATTTATTGATTCCATCAAGACTGATCATGTATAAAAAATTAAGAAATTTCTCTATGATCTTAAATAAGCTCTAAGAGCTTGGTATGAAAGGCTTTCTAAACACCTCACATCAAATGGATTTGAAAGAGGTAAAGTTGATGTTACACTATTTCTTAAAAGAGAAGGTAAAAATCTTCTAATTGTTCAAATCTATGTTGATATTATTTTTGGTGCCACTAATGAAATTATTTGCAAGAAATTTTCTAATCCCATGCAATCTAAATCTAAAATGAGCATGATGAGAGAACTTAACAACTTTCTTAGGTTTCAAATCTATCAAACAACTGATGGATCCTTCATATGTCAAACCAAATATGTAAAAGATTTTCTTCTCAAATATAGCTTAGTTGAAATCAAAGTTAAAGGTACTCCAATGGGTGCAAATTCTAATATTGTTAAAGATGATCAAGGTAAGCCAAGTGATCCCAAGCTTTATAGTGGAATGATTTTAGTCTTCTTTATTTAATTACCAGGAGACTAGATATAGCTTTAAGTGTAGGATTGTATGCTAGATATCAACCATCCCCAAAAGATTCTCATTACCTTATTCTCATGTGATTCTTCTCATTCTTTCTATCCTTATTCAACACAAAAAAAAACCAAAAACATTTTTTAAGCATTTGTTTAGGAGGAGCTTGCCTCACCTCTTTGGTTATGTCCAAAAAAGGGAAGAAGAAGCCTATGTATTATTGTATATTACTAACCCATTTTCTTAAGTTTTGGACATTATCAAAAAGGGGAATATTTTTTATCTTTTGGTATGTCAAACCTTAAGAAAAATGGAGAACATAGGTTTCTTGTGTATGTGTGTGTGATTGTTGTGCTTGCAAGAAAAAAACCTTAAATCAAGACAAGAAGATTAGTGGAAGTGTGATGAGTGTGGATGAGGAATGATGAATTCATTATCCAAACCAAAGTTGAAGAAAGACATATCTAAGAAATAGTAGACATCTTGGTAGAATTTGAGGATGTAGAACCAAAGATGTCTTCAAGAAATAGTAGATGTCTTTCCTCAGGCAAAGACATCTTCCATCAAGCAAAGACATCTTCACATAATGCAAGCGAGTTCCAGAAAGATGCCTTACATTAGACAAAGACATCTTCCTAGAGATGAATATTTCTAAAATATGTCTTTCCCAAACAAAGACATATTCCAAAAATAAAAGGAAAATATAGAAAGACATCTCAAGCAAGAAGAAGATGTCTTCCATGACCATTAGTGACCATTGGCTAGCCATTGCACAAGTTCCAAGATGGATTTAGAAACATGGTAGATATAAGAAGACATCATATGCATTGGGAAAAGTGCAAGCTTGTGTATGATCATTGTATAATTAATTTTCGATCATTGTAAACTTTGTTGCTCCTCATTATTCTATGTTTTGATCATTATAAAGTGTGTTGTACCTTAAAGTACAAGGATTAGCAAATTGAGTTGCATTCATCCCTTGTAATTGTTCTCCATTTTTGCCCTATGGGGTTGATGTTCTTCTTATGGGAAGACATCTTGCTTGATCTTGTCATGATCCTACAAGATTAAGTGATTGGTGTTGTGGCATAACACTCTGAAGTAGAGCTCAAGATTGTAAAGGTTGTGAAAGCTTGAAATTCACATTTCAAGCTTGATAGGACCTTACAGGGTTGAGTGATTATTGTTATAGCAGAACACTCTAGAGTAGGACTTGAAGACTATACAAGGTGTGGATCCTTCAAACCATAATTTGGAAGAAACAATGTTTAGAGGTGTGCTTGTGAACTACCCCCTGAGTGTGAACTACCCAAGTTGGGAAACCACATTAAAATTGATGTGCTTTTATGTCAAAGAATTAAAAATTGGAGAACTTATTCACCCATCCACCACCACACCCCCCCTCCTTCTAAGTTCAACGATCCATAGTTTTTTCCTCATATATTTTTATGCACTTTATTTATATGCTTTATTATTTTTGGTCATGTCCAAAAAGGGAGAGGAGTAGCTTATGAAAGTAGCTTATGTTTTGAGATAAGAGTAACCCATTTTCTTAAGTTTTGGACATTACTAAAAAGGGGGAGATTGTGGACCTTTTGGTATGTCAAAATGTTAAGAAAAATGGAAGACAAGGTTCTTTGTGTGTGTGTGATTATTGTGCTTGTAGGACAAGAACTTGGATAGAGATAAGAAGGTTTGTAGTAGATCATAGTTATGGACAAGGAATGATGAATTCATCATGCAAAGGAAGGTTGAAGAAAGAAGTCTCTAAGAAACAATAAACATCTTGGAAAAATTGAAGGATGAATAGGCAAAGACATCTTCAAGAAATAGCAAATGTCTTTCCTCAAGAAAACACATCTTTATAGAATGAAAGCCAATTTTAGAAAGACAACTTCTGTTAGACAAAGATGTCTTCCCAAAATGGAGATTTTAGAAAGATATCTTAATCATGAAGCAAATAGCTTCCATGAAAATTAGTGACCATTATCTAGCCATTGCATGAGTTTCAAGATGGATTTGGAAACATGATAACTATATGAAGACATTATATGCATTGGGAAATGTGCAAGATTTTGTACAATCATTATCTAATTATTTTTCTGTTATTGTAATAATTGTTGCTCTTCACTATATCATCATTTGTTCATTGTAAAGTGTGTTGTACATCAAAGTGCAAGGATCATCAACCTAAGTGGCATATATCCCTTGTAATTGTTCTCCCTTGTTGCCTTACAGGGTTAATGTGCTTCTTAGGGGAAGGCATCTTACTTAAGCTTGTCAGGATCCTACAGGATTAAGTTATTAGTGTTGTAGCACAACACTCTAGAGTTGAGCTCAAGATTGCAAAGGTTGTGGAAGCTTGGAAATCGTATTCCAAGCCTAATGAGACCTTACTGGATTGAGTGGTTGCTGTTGTAGCACAACACTTTGAAGCAGGGCTTGAAGATTGTACAGGGTCTAGATCCTTCAACTCACATTTGAGAGCAACAAAGTCTAGAGGTGTGCTTGTGATCTACCCTCTGAGTGTGAACTACCCAAGTTGGGAAACCACGTTAAATTTGATGTGTGTGTGCGTGTGCGTGCGCGTGCTTTGTCTCAAAAAGTTTTAATTTGGGAAACTTAGTCATTTCTGCCCCTACCCCACCCCTCCCCCTCTCTAAGTTTAATGATCCACAACATATAGTAATACATGATGAAATTTTAGATAAAAAAAATATGGATAGTTAAAACTAGAACTATCATAACATGTAGATCCTATGCTAAACCAAAAAGTTTGCAAGGGTTCTTGTACATAGTAACCACAAAGAAAGATGATACCTAATGATTGAATTCAAATAAAACCTATAATTCTATTATGTACATGAAACCACAAGGAGTCCTAATAAGTGCATATATTAATAGGAAATGGAGTAACTTAGATGCAAACTCTCTAATGCAAATAACAAACAAGAAACAAACATGAACTAGGAATAGTTGGAAATTCTAGAAACATCTAAACTAGAGCCCCTTAAACTAAAAATGTCATCAAAATTATTAAAATATATTTCTAAAAATTAGTAAACAAGTAATTATTAACACCTAACTCATGAAAGCAAAGCTACTAAAGATGGTAACCAAATGGCTAACAACTTTTGTCTAGTCATATGATGAAATAACATAAATTGATCCATTCATATGCCAACACAAAATCTACATAAATCCTACAATTAATCCCAAAAGGAAATCATAGTAAAGACTAAATTCTAAAGTAAAATAGGTAGTCAAGAAGGACATAGAAAAGCTCCTTTGTTAGATTCGTCTCCTTTATAATAAATAGTAAGTGGGTAAGACCACTTGTTATTATGTTAAAGAAGGATAGACAATGGAGGATTTGTATTAATTTTTTATTATTAAACATGGTGACTTTTAAGGAAGACTTTTCATTATCATTTTTGAAGCAAGTGTTTGAAACCATTGCGTGTCACAATTATTACAGCTTTCTAAATGACTATAGTGGCTATAATCAAATCCAAGTAGTCCTTCAAGATCAATCCAAAATAACATTCATAAGATCTTGGTGAATTTTGCATAGAAAAATATGTCCTTAAGCCTTTGTAATGTACCTAGAACCTTTGAATGTCTTGTTTTTAGAATCTTCTAGCAGTATATTGGCAATGATATGGAAGTCTTCATGGATTACTTCTCCACCTATGGTTCTAATTTTGACCAAACACTAGACCACTTAAAATAGGTATTGAAACAATGTGTTGAAACTAATCTCAAGTTCAATTGGCAAAAAATCCTTTTGATGGTCCAAAAGGATATTATTTGTAGCATCAGATTTCAGAAAAAGGAATAGAGGTAGGTTCTAAAAAGATAAGTATAATCCAAGGAATTACTTAAAAACATTACATAGTGAATGATGTTTGATCATTCATTGAACATACCACGACTATAAAAGATTCATTGAACATACCATTACATCACTTGTAGAGCTTGCAAAGAAAGATACATCATTTAAGTAGACCAAAGAATGCAATCACATATTCAAATTACTAAAACAACAGCTTATAGAAACTCTAATTCTATAATTTCCCAATTGGTTAAAGCCAATTTACATTATTCAAGATGCATCTAACTTTGCTTTGGGAGTAGTGCTTACATAATTGGATGATCAAAATTACCCTACTACATCCATTATGTAAGTAGAAGTATTGCAAGTACATAGTTAAACTATATCATGGAAAAGAAGGAGCTTATAGTCATGGTGTATGTTGTAGATAAATTTAGTCACTATGTGCTTTGATATCCAAGCTTTATGCACACAAATCATAGTGCAATACACTTTCTCATTAATAAACCATTGATTAGCCCTTACTTCATATAATGGCCAGTGATTTTATAGGAGTATAATGTTATGATGATTCATGGAAAAATAATCAAGAATGTGTTAACTAATTATCTATCTTAGTTATGATGGGACAACAAGGTTGATAAAGTACCACTTTCAAACTAATTCCTATATTAATTACTATTTTCAAACGTAACAATGGTGACATCTAATGTAGTCAAGATGTGGTGCATAAATTATCATATATATCTACTCATATAGTAGGTTCCTACTAAATGGAATAAGCAAAAGAAGTAACAATTTCTACATCAAGTTAAACACTATATAGAGATAAATGATAATCTCTATAAAATCTACACATGTGGCTTGGTGCAATAATGTATTCTTGATGATGATTAATCGAAAGTTCTTTAAGATGCTCATGAAGGTTCTTATGAAGGCCATTATGTTGGGAGGAGAATGACCATAAAAATATTCATGGAGGGGTATTTCTAGACAATAATCTTCATAGATAAACATCACTTCACTACCTCCTATGATTAATTCCAACATGATGATGGAAATGTCAAAATTTCCAATTTCCAATGCAAAGTCATTTAAAGTTGGTATAGGGATTCTTCTTGTGATCCCCTTGTTCTTTCTCTACGTGTGTATGTTTGCAAGTTTTAGGCTTCATGAAGACATCTTGGAGGTCTTGAAATCAAATTTTCTGAGATCTAGGCTTTTGGGAGAGACATCTTGGAAGATAGGAAATGTTCGGGAGGAGTTAAGAGCTTGTAGGAGATGTTTAGAAAATTTAATAGACATCTCAAGCAAGACATCTTAAAGATGCATGAGATGTCTAATAAGTATAGAGACATCTTAGCTAAGATGTTTCTAGAAGAGCTAAGATGGCTCAACTATAGTGTGAGATGGCTTAGCCAAAATTAAGATGTCTCACTTGAATGAAAAATTTTCTTAAGAAGATATCTTGAAATGGCCATAGATGATCAAAATATTTAAGTGAAGGTGGAAAAAGATGAAAACATTGGAGCATATTCAAGTTGAGCTAAAGGAAGGTTTCCTAGTATTTTTATGTTATTTTATTAATAAATATGAAATGTGTTTAATGCTTCTATCATAGAGAGATATGAATGAGATGCATGAGATGTTAAGAAGGCACATGCAAGGAGTGCATGAGTATGTTTGCAACTTTTGGTCAATAGAATGAGTGTTGCCCTAGTATTGCTTGAGTCTTGTGAGTTGAGATCTCAATCCCAAGTTATAGTAGACTCTCTCTATTAATTGTGTATTGCATTAAGAACAACCATTATGTCGTTGTAGAGCCTCATGCTCTGTAGCATCATGTGAGGGTTGTGAGGGATTGTTTTTGATGATTTGGTGGATTATGAAATCCCATTGTAATCTTCGCTTAAATAATCAAATATTGCTATTTTTGTAGCAAATTAATTATCTTTTCATAATATCTATATTTAGTATTGAAAGGTGATTTAATATTGGAGTAAACTTTCTCTAGCTTAATATTGGTATCAAAGCTTTGTGTTGATTATTTCTTGGATCTACGTAAGGATTTTGTCAATTCTAGATGATGCCTAAGAAGAAATAGGTACAAGCCTTGAACAGAGACATGGAGAGCATGAAGTATACCTTCCAACTAATGGTTTCTTAGTTGAATGAAATTAGCACAAAGTTAGATATAAGCATCAGTCCTAGCCATATCCAAACACATGAAGATTATCTACATTTATATTTAGATGAAGTAGTTTCATAGCCTAATGGAGATAGAATAGATGATAAGGACAGAAAATCTAGCCATGGGAGTATAGGAATCCATCAACCAAGGATTCCAATGGGGGGAATCCTATTCCTTAGATAAGAATTCTAATATGCATTCATATTTAGATGAAGTAGTTTCATAGCCTGGTGAAGATACAGTAGATGATAATGATGGACACTCTAGCTATGGGAGTATAGAAACTGATTAGCCAAGGATTCCAATGAGAGGGAATACTATTCCTCATATGAATATTTTGAGTGTTTCAATAGTGGTTACTACTTCTTCTCTTGGTAAGCTTGATGAGGAAGATGAAGGCTTGCTAAAGCATTTTGAAGTGCTGTAAGACTTTCATACGTTAAGTTGAAGGCTTTCACTTATGTAGATTACAACAATGCTTTTTCAAGTTAGCTAAAGACACTTGACAGGTACTTTGAGTTGGAAGAGATACTAAATAACTTAAAAGAACATATTTCTAAATCTAGATAAGAAGGTCTAACTTCTAATTTGTGGGAAAAGGAGTCTCAAGGTTATGAAAGATAAAACAATCATCCCATCAAAGATTAGAATCTAATGAAATATAGGTTGAGAAGATAATTTAAACAATCTCATTAGAGGTAAGATACTATCATGAAGGTAAAATTCCTAAGGCAATGTGATAAGGATATCAAATAATTCTACCTCAAATTTTGTAATCTATTCCATCAAGCTAAGGTAAACTAAAAGGAGTATGAATAGGCTTTAATATTTCTAGGAGATCTCAAAATGGCATACTAGCAGGAGTTGTGTTTTCATGAGCCAGAAACCCTTAATGAGGCTTATGATTTGATACTCAAGGTTGAAAAGAAATTAAGTGGATTCAAAAATAAAAGTAAATAAACCTTCAAGGGGTAGGAGAAGGGATCCAAATCTAAGAAGGGATTCAAGTCCAAATATAAAGGTAAGGATGACAGCCATGAAAAGAAGATAGAAAAGGATGATGAAAAGGGAAATTCCAAGAAGAACCAAGGTAAGGAAGGCAAGGATCAAGGTAGCAGCTTATCCAAGATTTAATGCTTCAAGTATGGAGAATGTTGACACAAGTAATGGAAATGACCACTTCATAAGGCAACCAAGGGAAAATATGTATAAACCATGGAGGTAAAGGAGATATCAAATCAAGATTTTTAGAGAGGTAATCCTAATGCTTCAAAGATTGAGGAAGTTTCTAAATTAAATTTGTATGCATTCATGGGGAATGTTAATAGAGGAGATCACCTAGCTAGAAAATTGATATTTTGGATTAGAGCTAAATGTTTGCTTATATTTTGATTGATGAGAAAGCTTTTGAAAATGTTATTACTTCTAGAGTAGTTGCTAGATTAGGTTTGGCAACTAATCTTCATCCTATACCCTATAAAGTGCATTGGTTCTCTAGAGAATTCTCTAAAGATATGAGGAAGCAATGTACTTTAAAATTTAAAATTCGAGGTTTTCATGATGTTATGAAATATGATTTACTTTCAATAGATTATGCTGATGTAATTATTGGTAAACCATGGAATTTTAACAATGGTACTTATTTTAATTTAGTAAGAAATGCATGAAGTGTAGCTACATCTGATGAAATCCATGAGTTGATTTCCATGATAGCTGAACAAATGAGATAGCAAAGCTTACTTTATGCTTTCTTAATCCTTCTAGGAGAGAGGAAATACACTAAGGAATATGATGAGGCTAATTTTGAATTTTTTGTAATATCAAGAGTTACTTCTAATCATGATGATGTGTAGATTGAACTTTATACAAGGTGCTAGGCTTGAATGAGCAATTTCCCAAGGTATTCAAGGGGGAATTGGATGAATTACCACTAACAAGAAATGTACAACATCAGATTGATTTTATCCCTGATTTTTCCATTCCAAATGAGAGAGCTTATCAGATGACACCAAATCAGCAAGCTAAATTGGAAAGACAAGTAGAGAAGTTCCTTGCAAATGGCTTTGTAAGGAAATCCATTTCACCTTGTGCAATTTCCATGGTATTAGTGCCAAAGAAAGATAGTGATGAATGGGGGATATCCATTAATTCCAAGGTAGTGAATAAGATAATAGTGAGGTACATGTTTTCTATTTCAAGGATAGATGATATCCTTGATGTCCTTAATAGTGCAGAAATTTGTAGTAAAATTGATTTCAAGAGTGATTACCATCAAATCAAAATTAGGCTTGGTAATAAATGGAATATGACTTTCAAAATAGTAAATAGATTATTTGAGTAGTTGGTGATTTCATTTGGACTCACAAATGTACTTACTACATTTATGAGGTTGATGCATGATGTATTAAAGAACTTAATTAATAAGTGTTGTATTATCATTTTGGATGATATTTTGATGTATAGCTCTAATGAGGAAGAGCATTTAGATCATTTGTGGTTAATGTGTCTAAAATTACAAAATGCCTGGTTAGTGATCAATGTAAAGAAAAATCATTTATTTAAGAGGAAAATCACATATTTATGGCATGTGATTTCTAAAAACCAAATTCATATGGAAGCAACCAAGGTGAAGGTGATTAGGAATTGGCCAACTCCTAAGAATGGTGGGGAGATAAGATCATTCCTTAGTATAGCAAGTTTTTATATATGGTTCATAAAAATTTTTAGTGATATTTTTGGGCCTATACTTACTTTGTTAAAGAAAAATAAATATTTTAGGTAAGATAATGAAACCTGAGGGAGATTTAACTTGTTAAAAGCAAAAATTACTAGCAAACTAGTGCTTATAATTCCATATGTTTAAAAGATTTTTTAGGAAGAGGTGGATGCAACTGGACTTGCCATTGGTGAGGTACTTTCACAAGAAGGTAGAGCTATTGCTTTATTTTCTAAAAAATTGAATGAATCAAGGAAAAAAATACAGTGTATATGGCAAGGAGTTTTATGCTATTTCTTTAAGAAAAAAGTATTGGAGGCATTACTTGTTGTCCAAGAAGTTCACTTTGATAATAGACCACAAGGCATTACAATTTCTAAATTTTCAAAAGAAGTTAAGTGCAAAGCATAAGAAGTGGGTTGCACAATTACAAGAGTTTAAATTTGTGTTGAATCACAAAAGTGAAAAAGCCAATGTGGTGGTTGATGCATTGTCCAGGATGCATGTGATGAATTTTAGCATATCTCATGTGAAAGATATGGATGATTTTGTTGTTTTGTATGAGCATGATGTCAATTTTAGGTAGGTTTGGAGGATCCTTAAAGATCCATTATTGAGTAGGATAGACCAATGGAGGAACTATCATATTTAAGATAAATTGTTATTGAAAAATAGAAAGGTGTGTATTCCTAATTATGATTTTAGAGAAAAGATTTGGTTTGAAAAGCATTATAGTGGCATGGAAAGTTATATGAATAGGGATAAAAATTAGAACTTATGGGTAGGTATTATCTTTGGCCTACTATGGTCACTGAAGTTTTGAAATTTATGAACAAGTATTTGACTTATCATAAATTTAGAGGTAAAGGATTGGATGGACATTATATTCCTTTGCTAATTCTTAAAGATCCATGAGAAAGTATGTTTATAGATTTTGTGAGTGGTATTTTAATAATTAAAAATGGGAACAATGCAATTTTTATTGTTGTGGATAGGTTCTCCAAGATGGCACACTTCATTTTATGTAAAAAAATGTGAGTGATGCTTCTCATGTGATAAATTTATTTTTCCAACATATTGTGAAGTTACATGGAATTCCTTTGAATATTTTTAATGAGAGAGACTCCAAATTCACTAGTCACTTTTGGAGGTACCTTCGAAAAAATTTTGGGAAAAAAATAAATTTTTCTAGTATTTATCATCCACAATATGATGACCAAATGGAGGTGGTGAATAAATCCTTGCTAAAAATATTGGGATATTTGTATGATTGACAACCAAACAAGTGGAAAAAATTGTTGTGTCATGCTAAGTTTTTGTATAATAATGCTTTGGTATTGCTAATGGTAAAAGCCCATTTGAAGTGAACTATGGATTTTTTCCAAAGATGATGGATACCTTGAAGAGCTTTGATGGTGAAGGTCAACTTAGTACTAATTTTGTGCAAGAGATGAGGGATATCCATGCATAAGTGAAAAGAAATTTTGAGAAGAAGACTAAAGAGAGATTCCTCAAGAGAAATGAGAGCAAATGAAAGAAAACTTTTGCTATTGATGACTTGGTTTAGGTACACTTGAAGAAGAAGTGGTTGAGCAATGTTAACTTCTCAAAGTTGAAAGCTAAGAAGATGGAGCCTTTCATAAATAAGGCTAAGATTAATGATAATGCTTTTGAAATAGATTTGCCAAATGATGTTGGTATGTCCTTTGTATTGAATGTTTTAGATCTTGTGCACTATCATGAACCTATTGATGAGAAGACCATACAAGGTAGCATCGATGAATTGAAGGGGGCTACTGATTAGTCCAAGCCTTTAATGGACAGTAATGCAATTATACTCAAGTGGAGGAAAGCTTCTAGCACTTGGAAAGTTAAAAGGTATGAATATTTAATCCATTGGAAGGATTGGTTCATTGATGATGCTATATGGGTTTATGAGATCAAACCTTTTGAGTGGGAAATCACTTCAATCCCTACTCCCTTTATTACATGAGTTCACTTTTTGAAGGATGGGAGAGATGGTGTAGGGACATATGTTCTAATCCCATTATTCTTTTCCTACTTGTGTGTTTTTGCAAGTTTTTGGATCTATGGAGACATCTTGGAGATCTTGGAGTCAATTTGTATGAGATTTGAACTCTCAAGAGAGACATCTTGGAAGACAAGAGACATTTAGGCCAAGTTGAGAGCTTGTAGGAGACATCTAGAAAATTTGATAAATATCTTAGGTAAGTCATCTCAAAGATGAATGAAATGTCTTAAATGCCATATGAGACATCTCGTAAGTGTGGAGATGTCTTACATGAGACATCTCTAGGAGATTTAAGACATTTTTTCTACAGTGTGATACATCTTCCCAAGAAGTAAGACATCTCACCCAAATGAATATTTTTCTCAATGAGATGTCCTAGAAAGGTCAAAGATGACCTAAACAAGTAGCAAAACTTTCAAAATTATTATTCCAAGTTTAGAATTAGCTTCATAATAGTGGAAATAGTGGAGGACCTTCAAGTTGATCTTGAGGAAGGTTTCTTAGTATTTTTATCCTGTTTTATTAATAAATATGGAATGTGTTTCATGCTGGTAGCATAGAGAGATGTGAGTGAGATACATGAGATGTTAAGAAGGCACATGTAAAGAGTGCATCAGAGTATGTTCGTAGCTCTTAGTTAATAAAGTATTTTTTTGGTGTTACTTGAGTCTTATGAGTTGAGATCCTAGTCCTGGGTTATGGAAGAGTCTCTCTATTGGTTATGTGTTGCATTAAGAATAGCCATTGTATCATTGGAGAGCCTCATGCTTTGAAGCATCATGTAAGTATTGTGAGTGATTATTTTTCATGATTTGGTGGATTGTGAAACCCTACTATAATCTTCTATTGAATAATTGAAGAGAGTTGGTTTTCTTATTTTCTAGAAAATTAATTATCTTTTAATAATATCTAGATTTATTATCAGA
The DNA here is from genome assembly GCA_015680685.1 of Gnetum montanum. Lineage (NCBI taxonomy): Eukaryota > Viridiplantae > Streptophyta > Gnetopsida > Gnetales > Gnetaceae > Gnetum > Gnetum montanum. Next base: position 142,723 of record MNCI01021351.1, on the reverse strand, counting down.
AGATGATTTAATATTGGAGTGAACCTAATCCAAAAGTTAAGAAATTCAAGCTTATGTGCATAGTTCGACAATGGTATTAGAGCTTCAAGGTTCAAATCCTTAAAAAATTGACATAAGAAAGCTAATTTTCATGTTTTAAAGCTAAATGGTTCAAGATACATTCATAATTATCCTTTTTTTTTTCTTTTCAAATTTTCAGTTTCTCACACACAAACCTTCATTACTCACATTTCTTCTCAAATATCCTTTATTTGAGAAGAAATGTGAGTAATGGCATTGATAGAAAGAATTCACATATTTTCATATCAATGCCATAATAAATCCTAGGATCTATCATTCTTTATATCTTTCAAGTTATTTCAAGTCAATTTTAGCTTAAAAGCTCATCAAAATAATCAAAGATATTCCAAAGTACACTATAATCTTCAATAGAAGACAAGACTCATCTATTGAAGGAAGCTTATGAAGAATTTACTTCAAATCAATGTGTGTTGGAACATTGTGGACCATGGATATCAAGAATTTGCACATATGAATTCTTTAAATAGAAAGCAAAGAAGAAAGATTCAAGAAGATATAATGAAGGATGCCTTAGCAAAGATGACTATTTGCACATCAGTTTCATAAACTATTGGTTCAAGAACCATAGACAAGCCAAATGCTAAAGAAACTTGGGATCTATGACATCAAGAGTATAAATAAGCCTTCACCAAAGATATTAAAATCAATAAATTGAGGTATAGACAAGAATATAAAGATCTTACACTTAATAGAGGTGAAAGTATTGAGAAATTCTTTACTAAGTTATGTGCTTGCATAAGAAATCTAGATGAATATGAATGTTAATATAGTGAAAGGAAAAAGTTAGAAAAAATCTTTCAAGTTTTATATAATGATGAAAGCTTAAAATATGCTATAATTACTATTGTTCGGAATAAATATTTAGATAATATTACAATTAATGAAAGAGTATCTCAAGTTGTAATTTTGAAAGATTTGAAAAGGCAAGATAATCAAAGCCAAAATAAATAAGTTTATTTTGCAAGAAATAATAGAGGAAGAGGTAGATTTAATGAGGTAGAGGTAGAATTCCAAATTTCAAAGATAAAAGAGCTCAAGGTTCACATCAAAATATAAATTCCAAAATTAAAAATTTAAGAGGAAGAAGCAATTTCAGAGGAGGAAGACTTAACTTCACTCTAAGAAATCAACATGAAGCATCATCATCAAATATCCCATGGTGTAAACATTAAAAGAATAAAGGACATTATGAAGATAAATTCTAGTGGAAGGTAAGATTACCTTCCTATGTTTCAAATGATTTATCAAAGCAAAGTGAAGACTCTTCTCAACATTAAGGAAACTCTCAAGAATCACAAGACCAATCAAACGGTAAAGATCTAAACTCTAATTTTTCTGCATACCAAATGATCAAAGAAGGTTCTCCTCATACATGGATCATAGATAGTGGTTGTTCAAATCATGTGACACCATTTAAAATGAATTTTATTACTTATACTCCAAATAATACTCTTGGAATCATTAAGGTAGGATATGGTGCAAGTGTAAAGATATAAGGAATTGGTAATATAATGCTTACACTTTTAAATGGCCATAAAATTAATGTGCATGATGTTTATTATGTTTCTAAATTATCAAGTTTATTATTATCAGTTGGTCAGATTATTAATAGAGAAAATCATGTGGTTTTTCATGATGATATCTGTATTATTTTTTATGGTGATTTTATTATTGCCCAATAGAAGAGATGAAACAATAATATTTATTGTTTGGAAGCATAGTATCAAAAGGTACTAAAGTTTTAAATACTCATATTTATTAATAAAACTCTTCTCATGTACTTCTCTTAAGATTATAACATTGGAGGTTATGTCATGTCTCCTACTTCAACATTAAGAAGTTAATAAAAATGATGCAATTATTGGAGGAAAATGTCTACAAATACCACAAGAATTATGTGAGATATACCTCAAAGGAAAGAAAAAATCCTGATCTCATAATGCTTAAATGAAAAGGAAGTAAAGATCTCTTGAGCTTTTCCTAACATTGATCAACTCTTAGACTCTACAATTAGTCATGCTCTTCCATTCTTTATAAATAGGTTTTTTGATTACAACCAAATCCAAATAAATCCAAAGCACTAGAAATATATCACTTTCATGACTCCTTTGGAAACATTATTCTACACTAAAATTTCCTTTGAACTCAAAAATTCTGGAACTACTTTTATCTTCAACAACATGATACTCAAAATAGTTAATGATTATGTTCATGATTTGAACATTAAATCTACCTTAGCTATTGATCAAGCTTTTGACTTAGACCAATTCCTAATTTATTGTGACAAGTTTAAACTATGTCTTAATCCTAATAAATGAATTTTTGGGGTCCTTACAGAAAAGATGTTGTGTTACCTTATTTTTCAAGATGGTGTAGCTAATGATCCTAATAAGGTAGGCTACTCTAGATCTTGCACCACCTAAGAAAATTTGAGATATGCATATTTTTATAATGTCATCTTTAATTAATTCACCATTTTATTTCTAACCTCACTGATTATTTTCACTCTTTAACTTATTTGCTTCATAATTATACCTTGTTCATCTAGAATGAAAAATGCTAAAAGGACTTTGATTTTATTAAAGAATCCTTAACTACTCTTCATGTTCTAAATCCTCTACAATTAGATTAACCTTTCTACCTTTATGTTTTTAAATCCAATCATTCCATATCATCCATGATCTCTTAAAGGTGAGAAGATAAATTTGATCATCATCTATACTAAATATCTCATCCTTTTTTAGACTATGAGACTAGATACTCTAACTTCGATAAGTCATGTATTCACCCTAAAAAAGTGGAGATATTATTTTCTCAATGCTAAAGCCATTGTTATCTACAAAGATACAATTCTTAAATTCATTACCAACAATCCTTTCAAAAACCAATACTTTGCTTATTTGAATACCTTTCTCATTAATTTTGAACTTTATTTCTTATCTAAACACTCTATTAAAAGTCAAGTCATAACTGATCTTACCTCTTCCTCTAAAACAAATAATGTTATTTATAGCCTATATATTGATGACAAGGATTTAGATGTTTTCCTTTATTTCAATGAGGCACACACTTCCTTTAAATCTAGTGTATTCTATGCTCTTGTTCTTTCCAAAAACTAATTTTTATATGGGGCTTACAAGCTTGAATTTTCTTACACTAATGACATAATTGAATACAAGATAGCTTGCTAACCTTCCAAAATCAAGTCAAAACTACTACTATTTATAGTGACTCTTAGCTCATCAAAAATTAAGTTAATGATGTTATGATGACTATGATTACAAGGCTCCTCACTTAGTTCTCTATCTTAAAATAGATCCTCTCCTTCTCTACTCATACTTGAGCCACATCCCACACTCTAAAAACATGCTATTTAATGCCTTGGAAACCTTTTCCATCTATTGTAAGTTTTCCACCATGCAAGTTCAACTCTTTTAATCAGTTTTATCAACACTTATTATGCAATCTTTGAACATATTGATAAGCATTATTAACACAAATGATAATAATCAGTAGTATGTTGATTTTCATGATCTTACTATTGTAGAAACTCCTAGTCCCCTAACATCTACTAAAAAGGTTGCTTTGTGCAAACATATTTCGCATTTCAGATTAGTAAATCTTGATGTTCTTCTACATTTTCTTAGTCCTACAGAGTCTAATATAGTACTTGATTAAGTTAACTTAGGATTTTCTTGTGGACACTTAGGATCATGCTCCTTGGCTGCTTGTATTATTTCTTTAGGCTATTGGTAACCAACCTTAGCCAAAGATATATATCATCTAGTCAAGATGTGCAATACTTGCCAAAGGCATGCATCTTTTATCTATGTTTCTTTACAACAACTTAACATGTCTTAGATCACATGGCTCTTTTAGAAATGGGATCTAGATCTTATTGGTGCTATTAGCCCTCCGTTATTTGCTAGGTACCAATTCATTCTAACTACTACAACCTATTATAATTTGGAATTTAATCTTCTTTATGATTGCATCTTGGGCATGATAGTAGAGTTTGTGTAGATCCAATGAAGGAATATATAGGAATCTATCATTATTATCTCATCATATGACCAAGCAATGACTCCTAACCATTTGTTGACTATCTTTAGCAACTTCTTTTTTTTGTCCTTTAGTGAGGTAAACATTTATAATTACTAGTTTTTCATCATTTAGGAACACATATTCTAAATATTTTGGTAACATTTTCAACTCCAAGGGCTCTGGTTCAAAAGCTTCTAAAATTTCCAACTCTTCCTAATTTTCTTCTAATTCTTTTCAATTTTTTGTATCTATGATTTGGTACCTAATCTACTCCATTTTGTCCATGTTATCTATGTATGTACTTGTGGTGAAGATATCTACTGGTTCTATGCACATTATAGAACTTGAGCTATTATTTGTAGTCAACCATTGGATGCCTTTCTATTTTGTGGCTACTACATACAAGCATCTTTGAACATTGGTGGATTTGACACACATTTTGCATTCTATAATAGTTGTGGCCTTGAATGTCCATACTGTCTATATGAAGTTGCACCCTATGTCATTATATGCAACGCATGGAACTTTCTTCTCTATCATGTTAAATTTATTTTCCTTAGAAATTTGTAAGGAGAGGTCTCTAATTCCTAGCTTAGCATTAGTTATACTTAGTCAAGTCCTTCCCATAATGATTAGGAAGTCTCCCTTATACTTATCCACATGGATCACTAAGAAATCTGCCAAATATTACCACCCACTGATAATATTCATAATCTCTTCTATTAATCCTAATGGAATAGTAATGCAGATAGCCTCTAACTTGATCTTACATTTCTCAAATAAAAGTAGGTTCCATGTCTTGTACAATTCATGGAAAATCAAATTTACACAAGAACCTGAGTCTAATAGAGCCTTGCATGAATCAGTTCCTACAATCTACAAATAGATTAGAGGACTTCCAAGATTAGTCCTATTCCTAGGAAGGTATCCTACCTTTATCCAGTCTATTATGGTATGGGTTTGCATGATAGTTTGAAACTTTTGGGATTTTTGGTTTAAAGGCAACTAGGTAGATATTCCTTGGGTAGTTTGAAATGATTATGTAGCCACAAATGCCTATGATGGTTTGGGTGGACTGTTAGATCTAAAAAATAATCTCTTCTAAGATTCACACTTGAAACCACTTGAATTTTTGTTCACTTGTAAGTTCATGATTCTTGTAGAATTTCACTGTTGGGGTTGTAGAGATATTTTGCCTTACATAGGTGGTGCAAGCAGTAAGAAAGTAGAGGCATGAGGCACATGATCTTGTGAGTGGTAATGAGTATATGTGGAGGGATATTAACCTTATGGATGATATATTTATGATATTCAAGAGGATAGCAATGATGAAAAGATGTGTGGATAGTAGATCCATTTAGTGATAGTGGCTATTAGACATAATACCCATATGGACCTTGCTTTTGATAAGGGTACCACTACCTTGATGGTAACATCCTCCATGATTATGGGTTATTCCACTAATGATAGTAGTTTTGATGTTGAGGTGCTATCCCACTTAAATAGTATTATTATTGGTGAAACTGCTACCTATAATTGCCTTGTAGATAAGGCAACCTTTTGAGTGCTCACCTTTAAATAAATTTTAGATTTAAGGCATATACTCCATATTCCTATAGGTATGATAGAATTAGGAAATAGTCCTTTGGATGTTTATATTGGCATACATTACGTCCTTCATTAGCTAAGTCAGAATCCTCAACCTCCTTTACTATTACAACTTGATCTTTTAGATGGTAATAGTCCTTCTCCATGCCCTTATTTCTCCTTCTATCTCTATCCTTAGATCTTCCTTTTTTTTTCCCTTGATGATCTTTAGTATTGGTTGGCAGATCTCATCAAGAGAGTCTTGCATTTTTTTTACCTTGGCTAATAGTTTAGTAGCTAACTTTTGGATCGGTAAGGTCTTTCATTTCATGACCTCCTCTACTGGCATTTCCTTCTCTAGCTCACAATGATGGATCTCCTTTTTGCTAATAAAAGGATCTTTATTGTACTTCTCTACACTTTCTCTTTTTTTAACTCTCCTTCTTCCTTTGCTAGCTATTTGATAAGCCTTTGGATTCGATAAGTCCTTATTTTTTATAGTCTCCCTTGGACATAGATCCCAAGAGTCTCCCTTGTTTTGTTCTTGAGCCCATCTATGATATGACAAAGTCATTCCTACTAAGAGAAATCATGGGCTGGATACCAATGTAGTAGAGAATAGTTTCTATCCAAGGCTGCATCAAGGGATTTATTATTACTCAATTTTCATCCTTAAATCTATTTCCCCAAGTTAGACACCTTAAAGTATGTATAATACTTATCACTAAATAGCTCTAATATTGTACTTCATCTACCAATAGATTCTAGCTGTAAGGACTAGTACCAAATTTCTGCTTCCTTTATGAGTGTTTTAGGAAATAACTTAAGCTCTCCTCATCATGTTTATTTTTCTACAAGAATATACATCATGGAAGGCTTGAAAATAGTGCTATGGATTAGCATTGTAGCCTCCCTCAAACTTAGGGATATTATTCATATTGTCATTTGATTTGGTCATCCCTTTGATGCTTGGTGGGGATGTGAACTACCTCATAGATATTGATCATGCTTCTTATAGTAAGCACTGCTTCATCATAGTTGCCTCATTCACCATAGCCCCTATCATGGCCATGTCTTCTATGATATGTCCTACTACATCTTCTTTCTTGATGATATTCCCCTTCTTCTTGCTCTGGTTTATGTTCTCTTCTTCCATCTTTACAATGAGATCTTCTATCATCCCCACTTTACCTTTGATTAGTCCTAGTTATTCTCTTCTCTTCCTTATTAAAGCTAAAAAATGAGAAATATGGTAAGGATGAAGAGCTAGGAGAGTTGTGCCAGCTTTCTCTCCTTCTTTAGTTCCTTAATTGCTTTCTTGCTTATTGATTGGGAGATCTTGGCATTGAGGTCCCCTTGATTTTAGGTTCAATTCCTTCCTTGCCTTGGTTACTTATCAAGATTGAATGCAATCATTGGTGGGTTAGGCTATCTTCACCAAAGAGAGAAGGATCTTAGCATTGTGATCTAGCTAATGGATATTTTATATCATCCCTTTCTGATTGCAGTGTTAGTGTGATTGAGACCCTTTTTCCTTTAGAAGATTCATGGCATGTCTCTATGAGTTTATCTTTTCAAAGTTAGACCTCCATAGGTTGATATTTCCCAGAGAAATGATTGATCACTTAGTACTTTGAGGTGATTGCTTCAAGCCCCAACTTTGTCAATGTTGCCATTAGCCTCAGTGGAATAGCTTAATCAAGAGGTAGTACAATGTTGCCCTCTAGATCTCTCCATAACAACTGCTTGTCTTAGTGAAGGATAAAAGTAAAGTTTGAATAGTATGAATCCAAGTAGATGTAGACCACATTGAGTTGTTGGGATCCTTCATTTGATTTCTTTCTTATTTTGTCATGGAGCTTTGTAGAATCATCCACAAGTGGGGAATTAATCTTATGAGAAGAAGATATGTTATAGTTTTTTCTCGTAGTTTGCCCTAAATAAAATATTATTATTTTTCTAATAATGATTTATTATGTTCCTAAAATGATCTATGTACGATTTAATTATCTAGAACACTTAGTGCACAATAGAAATAGAAAGTCCCTAGCAATGACGCCAATGATGAGCAACGATCTCCTATGCTCAACCATATAGATCACAAGTATTCATAAACAATTTGGTCAAATACCATGAACTATCTTAGCCTTAGGTGTCATAGATAATTGAGTTTTTTTTGTTAACCATTTTCTTCCCAATCATCACTTGTGTTAGTTCCATAGGCAATGAGCAATAATTAGTCCCTATGCCCAACCATACAAATCACAGGCATTGCACTAGCAATCCAGTTGAATTCCATGGACTTAGCTCCTAAATGTAGTAATGGGAAGACATAATGACTTAAGGATGTAGTCATTATCTTTTTGACTTTTGATGAATCATCTTCCTTAGGTTGCATTGATGGAATGTTGTCAATGCAATCCCATCGATGTGGTCACATCAATGCATGGTCTAATGTGTTCACATGACCTCATCAATGCAATGTTAGTCATTGCCTATAAATACTCACTCACTAGTTGCATTTATGACATCCCATACTTAGTATCCTAGTGAAGCTCTTGAATTTTGTTCATTTAATAGTTAGAATATTTTCTAAGTGCCTGTAGTAGGAGTGAGAAGTGTATGAATCTTTCTTTAAACATTGATGTACCTGAGCACCTTGGTGTGACCTACACTAAAGACGAGCTTTCTTCACAATTCTTGTAGAATTTGGAAATAGATTAATGTTCACTTTAAATGCATTTATTATTTGAGTAATTTACTTTAATGCATAAAATTAATTAATTAGATAGTAATTAATTAAAATATAAGTATGAACATTTTGAGCATACATTAAGATTTGGTAATCCCAATAGCGCTTAATGTTTGGTAACTGAATAACATTTTAATGTGGTTTAGGATGTGTATGATAAACGGGAACAAATGGTTATGTTAGGATTAGTTAAGATATTAGTTAGTTACTAGATTACTTGAAAATTTAATTACTTTATTTTCTAGCACTCACGTGCTTTAAATGAAAAGACATAAAATGAAAAAATCATATGCCTTAGTTACACTTAACCAATTATGCATCTCACAAATGAAATTGAGAAGAAAATGATCATCTCCTTGATATTCACTACATAGACCCAATGTATTTAGAGAGATGAAGTCTACAAAATTTGACTAGATCATTTAGTGTACTCTAGTAATTTGCATGATTGGGCATATGGACTACTCGTTGCTCATCATTGGTGCCATTGCTGGGAACTTTAGTTCGCTACATGCACTACATAGTAGGAGGAACACTATTTTTCTTTTCAATTAAAAGATCTTCCTCTCATAGGGCTGATTCTTCACCACTATTCAAGCATACATCCAATTAGCAAAGGTGTGAAGGATCAAACCTACCTATGCCCTAATAATGTAGAGTGGTATATACTAATTCTGATGAATCTATGTTAGACTTCACCTTCATCCTACATTAGGATGAATAGCCATGGTGGAAGCACATGAAGGGTAACATTGTTTTGCCACATGATCAATCAGTTCCTACAATGCTATTCCAAACTCTTATAAGACTAAGTATCCTAGGGCTCAATGTTGAATACATTATACAAGATCATGACTATTGAGATTATCATCCCGCTGAGACACAACAGAAGAAAGATCAACAACAAGAGTTGTGTTACAAAGCATAAAAGGGGAAAAAATTCAAAAACCCCTTGTTCCTTCTAGGCTAGAAAGAAGGAGAGGATCCCTTTTTCAAGTGCTCTCAATTTACTAACTCTCCTTTGATTATCTTTGATAAGGGAGGCTTGAACCTGAACTTACAACCCATTGTAAATAATCCTAGTTTGGGCATGAATGGGTCCCATGTCCATGGAGGCTCCAAAGGTGAGATTCAAGGTAGGAATGTGGACAAGCATCATAATGATGAAAAACATGATGATCGTGGCCATGACCAAAGAAGAGGGGATTGTAGGCACCATGCTGGTGTTGGCTCTCCTCTCTCTTCACCTTCAACATCCTCATCTTCTTCCTCCTCTAGCTCCAACCAAAGCTACAAAGGATGTGACCATGATGGAGATGACTAATAGGACAAAGATGATCATAGGGCTTGTTGGACCAGTAGAGACCAAGGGCATGGACAATTAAGGAAGGTCTACTACCATGAAAGAAGGAATAGCAAGGGGAATCATAGTCATCATGGCCATTGCAAAGGCTATGAATATGATGTGCCTTTGCTTGCAACTAGAAATATATTGAATGTTGCAAAGGTCATGAGAATTCCAATGAGGCATGTGAAGGATAGTAGAATTAAAAGGTTGGATATGAACAATATTCCCAAGTTCAAAAGGGGATACAACTCAGATCCATAGAATCATGCATAGGCCTTTCACAATGCCTATGTCTTGTAGAACATTGAAAATGAATGGAAAAAGTTAAACTTGTTCCCAAGGATACTTATTAAAGAAGCTAAAAGCTAATACTAGTCCTTAAAACTAAAATCAATCAAACAATGGAATATGATGCTTGATCTCTTCAATGACAAGCATCAAATGTACTCCTAGGTGCCTAATCTAAGAAAGAAGATCCAAGGGTGGAGATAAGAAACACACAAATCCTTGGATATAGCCATGGATAGATATTATTCTCTATTGCATAGGTGCCTGGGCCATGGCTTTTCTCAATGGAAGTAGCTTTTCCATATCATAGATGAGCTCTGAACAAAAATAAGGAAAACTCTTTTTTTTTTGAGAGAATGTTCGGGTTTGTATTACTGTAAATTATGGTACACAAGTATACAAATGAAAAGGACATCAGGGATGGCCCACTGGGAAGGGGAGGAGGTGGAAGCCTCGGTACCCCTCATAACTGCAGATTTCAAAATGCTAAAAGCTCAGAGCTCAAAACTTCAAAAACAGGGGGGGAGGGGGGGCGCACCCCGTATAAATAGGGGGACACACCCCCAACAACAGGTGGCAAGGGGGGCCTTAGGGGCGAGTTGGTAGATGGCAGCAGGCACACTAAGGCAGTTCAAGCTCATGTAGCAAGTCCAAGGTGTTGCGGTGCTCTTTGGTGTCCATGAAGTTCACCGCTTGTTGGATGCCCTGCATAGCAGCCTCTCTCCTGCTCCGGTCAGCTAATGAGTCCCCCACATCTGGATGGAATTTTGCTGATGTGCGTCTGATGTGTCACCTGAGTTCCCCCAGGAGCTCTCACAACTAATGCCCAAGAGGTTGTATGGGCAGCGCCCCCCCCCCCCCAAGCCACTGCCGGGCACTGTGCTCGTGTGCCCGATCAAGCTGCCTTTGTCATTGCTCTTTCTCTTCCAACATGCATTTCTGCTCTTCCTAGGCAGTCACCTCTTGGGCTTGATGGGCCGCCTCCTCCTAACGCAGCTCCTCTCTAACTTGGTCCTGAAGCTCATCAATGAGTTGGGCACGAGAGGCCTCCATCATGATCGCATGTTGTTGGGTCAACTCTTTTTCTCGTTCACGGAGCTGGGCTTTGTGTTCGGCACGAGACTTGGCTAGGGCCTCGGTCCACTTTGCCTCCCATTCCTGCAGTTTAGCCTGCCGTGCAGCAGCGGCCACCACCTGTTCAGCCTGTTGTAATTCCACCGCCCAATTTGGGGGGGCGCTGGGGGGGTCGGGCATGGGGGGCAAATTTCGAAGGGATCGGCACCCCCAGGTGAGGCCCAGAACCGTTCGCGGCTGTTGAGTGGTAGGGCTATGGGAGGCCTGGATGGCAGGGGGCATCAACGATGCTCCCCCCAGGGGGGGCAGAGGACAAGCCCGGTGCGCACCCCCCCCCCCCTCCCCGCCCCCCTCCACAACACCAAAATCAGCCCCGAGTGGCAACCTCGTCGCTTAAGAAGGAGGGTCTCTAGAAAAAACCGTNAGTGGCAACCTCGTCGCTTAAGAAGGAGGGTCTCTAGAAAAAACCGCGGCAAGTTAATCTGGACGCCAAACTTCAAGCACCGCAAAAAAGTGAAATGTAATCCCAAGGGAGAATTTTAGAGCTTAAAGCCCATCAAATCTAAAGGATGATTGAGTGGGTAACTAATGAAGAAGATGAGTTACAAAAAAGGAAAAGTGTAGAGGTATACAACTAGGATCCTTCCATTCAAAAAAGGGAAGTTCGATTCTTTCACAATGAGGAGGCACCACTTGATAAAGTGGTACAATGTAAAACCTTGTTGATTCAAAAATTTGTTTCTAAAATACCAACCAAGGTAGACAAAATGTGGGATTCTTTGGATGAAAAATTCCAAACTTCTCTAAGAATTATAGAAGAGTCCAAAGAGAAAGGTAGTGGTTGTGATCAAAAGAGAATGAAAGAAGCTAAACATGCCCATCAAAGGGATAAGGGCAAAGTTTTTTTCATTGAAGAGGTTGAGGAATCTTAAATAGATTATGGTGGTGGATGTGACATCTACCAATACAAACATCCTAAGAAATGTTTTCCTATAGTATCACACTTATAGGAGTTTGGGTTGTATGCGTTGAATCCAAGATTGGTAAGAAGGCAAGCACCCATGAGGTTGCCTTATCCTTAAGGAAACTACAAGCTATTCTACCAATAGCAAGCCTACTATCCAAGTGGAGCTCCATCCCAACCTCATGAGAAGTACTAGCAGTGGCAAAAACAATAGTCATGGGGGATGCTACCACCAAGGTAGAAGTATCCTTACCAACAACTAGATCCCTATGGGTACTACATTAAGTGATTAATTTCTCTACATGACTCTTCCAGTCATGCATCATTCCAACATTACTACTACCATCCTAAATATTATAGAGCTTAATCTCTAAGAGGGAAATCCCCATTTCTATATTACCCTCCTCATCCTTCTGCACCTATACCTCTACCCTTAACTCAACTACGACTAGCTCCTTTCATGCAAGGAAAAATTCCTACCTAGCCATAGCAAATAAATGTCATAAGAGTTGTTAACTTATAGCTAACTCATCAGTTGAGTGGTTTGGAAAAAAAAAACCTTAAAAAAGACCTTTCTTTAAAACTAGCAATCCTTATAAGCCTTCACATATACCTATGGCTGATGAGCCTACTTCTCCCTCATCCTCTGCAACCTCATTCAAGGTTCTGTCAAACCAAATGCCTCCAAAAGTGCATACTATGATATTGATCCATGCTATCATAAATTAGATAAAGGCTAGCCACCTTCCTAGGAAAAGATCTGATCTTAGAAGTCCCCTCATTTACTTTCAAATTGCTAGGAATAAGTCTTGCAAGGCTCTTCTAGATTCAGGTTCTATGTGAATTTTATTTCCCATGAGATGTACAAAGCCTGGAACCTAAATCCACTTAAGGAGAGCATCATTCATCTTGAGTTGGTATATTAGTCCATCACAATTCCCTTGGTACTATCTATCCTACTAACTTTTTGGTAATCCATGTTGATAACTACACGGGGAACTTCCCAATTATCATGGGAAGGGCTTGGTTGAACATCATTAATGCATGGCTAGGAATCCAAGACCTCTCCTTGAAAATTTCCAAGGAAAATGAATTTGAAAAGATAGAGAGAAAGTGCATTCCATGCATCAGGTACAGTGACATAAGGTGCAAATGTATGTAGAAATTATGGTTTGTAAAAAGCACATATATCATAGCATGCAAATAATGTGTTGATGTGATAGAAATTCAAAGGTTCCTAAACACAGCAACCACAAAATAGAAGGGAATCTAGTGGCTGATAGTTCATGTAGAATGTAGTTCAACAATATGCATGAAACTAACTGAGAGTCTTACAAGTGCCTACGTTAAAGGCATATATGAACTAAAGTAAGTTCATCACCAACTCTTTGATGATGAACCTGATGAAACTAGTATGGGAGAGTTGGAGACACCTGAAAGCTTTTAAAAGAAGCCCCCTGAGCTAAAATCTTTACTTGCTAGAATGGAATATGTCTTTCTAAATAATGAGAAGTTGGTTATCATAAAATGTCAATCTTGCTCTTATGTAGAAAAAGAAGATGTTGAAGTTGATCTACAGATGTTCAATAGTCTTTGCTTGGTTATATCTTAAATTGACAAGAATTGATCTTAGGATATGCCAATATCGCATCTACATACATCCTTCCATCAAGCCAAAAAGGTAACCACAACAATAGTTGAACCCCAAACTCAAGGATATTATAAAGGAGAAGATTGAATAACTCCTCAAGGTAGGATTCATCTATCCCATTGCAAATAGTGAGTTGGTTATCCCACTTGTGATAGTACCAAAGAAAGATGATAAATGGAGGGTCTATATTGATTTCAAGTTATTGAACATGGTGATTGACAAAGATCACTTTCCATTGGCATTTGTGAACCTAGTGTTGGATACCATTTCTAGGCATTGATACTATAGCTTTCTAGATGATTATAATGGCTATAAAAAAATTTAGATCACACTATACTATCAAGCCAAAAAAACATTCACAAGTCACTTGGGGACTTTTGCATTTAGAAGGATGTCATTTGGCCTATGTAATGTCCATGCTACATTCCAATGCCTTGTCTTGAGCAACTTCCAATAGCAAATTGGTAGCAAGGTGGAAGTCTTCATGTATGACTTCTCCTCCTATGGGGCTAGATTTGAGCAAGCCCTAGGTCATCTTGAGCAAGTGCTAAAAAGGTGTATAGAGATAAACCTTAGACTCAATTGGTAGAAAAGCCATCTAATGATCTAGGAAGGAATTATTTTGGGGCACAGAATTTTTGAAAAAGGGGATTGAGGTAGACCCTCAAAAAATAAGGGTCATCCAAGGAATTACCAGGTAGCTAGAAATAGTTATAGATGTAATGTCATTTCTTGGATATAGTGACTACTACTAGTGATTCATTGAGAATTTTTCTAAGATCACAAAACCATTGGTGAAGCTTATAAAGAAAGATGCTCTATTTGTTCAGACCAAGGAATGCAAGCATGCATTCTAGCATCTCAAGTAGAAGCTCATGGAAAATCCAATTCTACAAGCACCTAACTAGTACAAACCTTTCCACATCATGACAGATTCATCGAATTATGCCTTAGAAGCTATGCTCATGTAGTTGGACGATCAAAAACTTCCTTACTATATACACTATGTAAGTCAAAACACTGTGGATACACAGCTAAACTACACCATAACAAAGAAATAATTGATGATGGTGGTGTTTTCCTTGGAGAAATTTAGGCACTATGTGCTTAGGTACAATGTTTTCATGCACATAGACCATAGTGAAATTTGGTTCCTCATTAAAAAACCAATGGTGAGGCTCCATGTTATACAGTGGCTTGTGATCTTGTAGGAGTTCAATCTTACGATGGTAGATTAAAAGGTAATTGAGGACATGATTTTTGAACACTTATCTTAGTTGCAATGGAACAACAAAGAGGAGGAGAGCCCACATATAGATCATTTTCCTAATGAAATCCTCTTTTCTGGGGCCATAATTTAACAGATGCCCACTAAATCCAATTGCTATGATCACATTCTCCTCTATCTTCTCACTCAAGAGATGTCACAATAGTGGGATCATATGAAGAAATAATAGTTTCTCTACTAAGAAAATGCTTCATGGAAATTAATAGACATCTTTACAAGGTGTGCATCGATGGTCGAGTTCATTGGTGTGTTCCTAATGCTGATTAACTGCATGTTCTCCAAGATGCTCATCAAGGTGCTTGTGGGAGCTACTATGTTGGGAGATGCTTTGTCATTAAGATCTTCATCATAGGATATTATTGGCCAATACTCTTCAAGGATGCTCACTAATTCATCTACTCTTATGAATACTACCAATGTGTTGGTGGAATTACCACTTGAATGAAGGAACCTTAGTAGTGGATCCAACCACTGGAGCCCTTTGACATCTAGTGCATTGACTTCATGAGTCCCATCACATCCATGTTGAATGGAAAGGCATACATCATAGTCATTGTTTACTATTATATGAAATGGGTAGAAGCTACAACTATCACTAATTGCACATTTTCTACTGTTACTTGGTTTATACAACAAAATGTTGTAAACAAGTTTGGGAATGCCACGTGCACTTATTTCTAATAATTATACTCATTTTACAGGTATTATCTTTCAAAAACTCATGCATCGCTTGGGGGTTGAACATAAATTAATAACACCCTACCATCCCCAAGCCAATAGTTAAGAAAAGGTTAAAAATAGGAAAATTACAAAGATACTAACAAGAATTGTTAGTCAATATAGGAGGGACTGGAGCACAAAACTCAATGATGCCCTTTAGGCTTATCACTCCACATGGAAACTTCCTATTGGCTACTCTTCCTATGAGCTTGTGCATGAAAAATTGCTAAATTTTTCAATTCAAACTGAGCTCTGTACACTATCAACAACTTGTGACCTTGACCTTGACCTAAGTCTAGCACAAAAAGAAAGATTGATGAACCTCAACTTGCTATGAGAGTTGATTGGTAGCCCTATCATCCAATGAACTATACAAGGCATTCAACAAGTTACAACATCATCTTAGAACTAGAAAAGTCAAATTTTAACTGAGAGATAGGGTTCTCTACTAGAATCCAATTCATATACCACAAAGAATCAAGTTCCAAACATTGTGGAAGGGGCCTTATGTTATTTATGAACCTTTCCTTTTATAGTCATGTTAATATACAAACCTAAAAGCCTAAACAAGAACCTACTGGTCAACATGTAACAAGTCAAACCTTTCCATGAGCCTAAAAGAGCCAATAACTAGAACACCTTAATAGATGGATAGGTGCACTCAATCTTTTAGATCTCCTTCTTCCAACTCAATCATGGGGAAGATGGTCATCCATGTTGATTCATTAAAATTCTTCCTTAGTTATTTACACCTTCTTTTACACTTGTTTATTTTTACACATTTTTTGTTTTATACCATCTTTAATATATATTTTTATCTTTCTTAAATATTTTACAATTTCTTCTATATTTTACTTTATTTAATTTGGATTTTCTTAATGTTTTATTTTGTTTTTCTTTACTGTTGCTAGGACTAAGTGCAATTGTAGCTATTAATTTATGGTGGTTTGTACTATAATGTTATTTGATTGCTAATATTTGAATTCAATCTTTGAATTTTATTATTGATAACTAAGACATGGTTTCTTTTTCATCATAATAGGGAATAAGTCCATGTCATCCATCCATCCACAAAACTCTATGGTGTTCCTTGTTTTGGACATATGAGGTCCCTTCCTTAATGAAACTTATAATGAACTTGTGACCTTGGTAGTTTCCAAATTTGGGAAGAATTAAATGTATAGACAAGGGCATGAATTCAAGGGGATTTGATGCTTTCTATACTTGCCTACCTTCTTAGGTGCATCAGTGTTTTCATGGATTTCTCATTATTCCACTTTTGATCCATAAAATAAAGCTAAAAGTTTTTACATGGTGTGGTTCCCAACCAAAAAATACAAAACATAAAAAAATAATGGGAATTCAAAGCACACCCCTTAAATAAAATAATGAGCTACAAGCACTAGTTATGGAACTAGAAAGATATGTTACCCTTGCCTAAAGGTTCCCTCTAACTAAGGTCCATCTCACTTCTTACTTCTCTTTTCATCTCTTTTAGGAATGGTGATTCATCTGTGGAGATGCTCTTGTGTCTTAAGGGAGTGGACCAATCTTAGAGTATCAATGTGAAGTCATTCAAGGTGGTTGGTTTTGATTCGAATTAAAGATGGATGTTATCAAGTCATGTTAACCAAATAATCCATAAGGGACTTCATGTGACCATGATACAGAACTCCATTCCACTCTCTACCTCACCCACCTTACTACCAATTTTTCATTTTTTTTGTTCAATATCTTAGTTTTATGTTTTAAAATTCTTAGGTAGATTCTTATGATATTTAGTCCTTAACTTCCCAAAATCATTAATCACCCATGGGATCAATAGACTCCTTGGTTTGAGGGCATGCAAGGGAATTAAAGGCACAAGCTTGCTAGGGGGAGGATCCCCTTGCATACCTCTTGGTTGGACTAGTTAAGTTCCTTATCCTTAGGGATTTTCTCATTCAAATCATTCATGCTCCACTTTGGTTGCATCCAGTTTTGCACTTCTTTTTAAGTTTCTCCAATTATTCTCTTGATAAAAACTCCTTTGTTGTGAACTTTCTAGCCTTCTTCAAGCATTTCTTCATGTTGATTACCTTTCTAGGTCTCTATGAACTCCAAATTCATGTCAAAACTCTTTGTTTTTATGCAAATATTCAAACTATGAAAGATTATCTTTTTCCCACATCGATCGAATCTTGTCGATGCAGCCCCTTGCATCACTATGACCTTCTATACAGGATCTTATCAACGTAGCCTCAAAATCCTATAAATACCATGAAACACTTTGAAACTTTTTGCCATTTTCTTCAAACATAAGAGGAGTTTTTGCAATTTTTAAGATCCCAGAACCTTCCATAGCCCATAACTTTCAAAGCTTGTCCAATTTACCTCATGCTTCATTCTTGTAGCTATCAAAGGTAAGCTCTACATCATGGGGGCCAAAAACCTTAGGTTTCTAATGAAAAAATTTTCAAAAATTTTCTAACTCCCACAAGGTTTAACCAATAAAATAACATTAAAATCACTAATTTATGAGAGTTAAACATTTCCAACAAACTTTAGTAGAAATTAAGATAAAATAATGATAAAATAATAATAAAATAATATTAAAATGACTAATTCACCATGATCACAAGTTAGCCAAGTGCAATGAGTCAAAGAGATAAGGTACTTAACTATTATAAAGTTACACATTACATGCTAATCCTTGGTCATCTTGTGATCACAGATGGTACCAAGACCAAAGCACCCGTAGGAAGGAGGACCTTCCCAACTAGGGGATAAGTGACCTAGAACTAGAAGGGATTAGTAAGAGTAGTTCTAGAAGTAGGTAGGCAGGATTCATACAAAAGGACCTCTTCATGAGGATACCAAAGTGGAATTTGTCTGACAAATTCCAAAAGCTAAAATGAAGTAATGAAGTAGTCTCACTGAGATGAGACACTTGGACCTAGACCTAACCTTGAGGTCACTTTGATATAGGCCTGTTTGAGGCAAATTGAATCTAGGAAGATCCAGAAGATAATTCTTCTTAAACTAAACTTTGAATCTTTCTTGGAGTTTTCCCCTAAAGATGTCAAAGTGTAACTCTAGACTTTCCCCATGTGGCCCATTCTCACTTCTAGTGGAGAATGGTACATGGGAGAAACATACCTCTTCTAGAACAATAGACAAGGTGATGCCACAGAGAAGATCAAGGACACCTCTTTGTCCTACTTAGTGAAGGTCATTTCCAAGACCCTTAAGTTGCCAAAAACTAGGCAACCTTTGTAGAGTTTTCAACATAAGCAAATCCTAAGGTTAAGAAGAAGTGGACCTCATAGTGCTACAGTGTTGACTGTAAGGAATTTGGTGCACTCATGAAGGTAGAACATGCATACTTTAAGATGGTAACCTACCACCTCAATTCAACAGTGAGACCTTGCAAGGTAACAACTTTTTTAGCTTGTGCGTGCACTACTCTAAGAAGAAAATTCCTTGTCAACCTTCCATAGTTGATCTATCTAGAGATGGAGAAGCAATTCAAACAAAATGAACATGGAAGAAAGACACTCCCCTTCCCATGTATCATCTGAAAATTATGTAGAAGGGAAGAAATAGCCCGCTATTCTAATGATAATATCAAACATGATCCATACACCTCTTGGAAGGAAATGATAAAGGACAAAGTCCCTATTAAGGTGATTAAAGAGGAGTAGCTACCAACACCACCCACTCATGAACAAACAATGTCAAATTCCCACACTGCCATTGAGCACATGTGTGAACTCCATGAGGAACTCTTACAATAGTAGCAGACAAAACTAAGTGTTAGTGAGCCCTCTATCTATAAACCAATGTTGAGTTGTCTTAACAAGGTAGCATGATCCATCAACAGGATTGAGGGTTTAGCACCAATGTTTTCTGCCTAGAGAATGCAAGTTCCTACAAGATGAAATCCTAGAACCCAAGAAGTAACAGTATCTCTCTCTAAATAGTAGAAACTCCCAAAAACCTCTATGAATTCTACTACCTATTCAGTGAATTTGGAGGAGGACAAGGGAAAACTTGTTCTAGAGATGCAACACCAAGGGAAAGAGATGGCAGCAAAGGTGGTAGCTAATAGAGTGGTTGATGCAGTTAACATCCCTAAGCATCTGTACTAGATGTTGCTCACTTAGAGACATGAAAATGTCTATAGGAGCACTAAGTGGTAGATTCAATGTAGCCTAGCATGAAGAGTTGCTAGACCAACTAGTAGGAACTAGAAAACCAATTCTAGATATCTTTGATATCCTGGAAATCATTTTTGCAAACCAGTTAGAGTTGCTTGAGGCTAAGGGCACAGTTCTCATTACCAATTCCCAACTTGAAATAATCCAAGTTGAGATTCAATGCTTGGCTATGGAAGTTTGGGAACTCAAAGCCTACCTCATTGATCCCACCATACTCAACCAAGCAGTCTCAAGAGATGAAGCTTTCCAATAGCATCAATAAAAATTTCAAGAGGCTGAGTATGCAAATGATTCAATGATGTTTGTCTAGTTCTTAGTTGATGTCATTGCCTACAACATTCAAATAGACTTGTTAGAGGTTTGTCAGGAGAACATAAGGCTAATCCAAGAAAAAAATCACCTATGAAATATTGATATGTAGAAAAAATAGATGGCTAAATTCATCTAATAGTAGTAGGGGTAGCTTGCCAAATTAAAAACTTAACTAAGGAGGTTGACTACAACAAATCAAAATCTCTCGATGTAAGAGGTATGTGTCCTTCACTACAAGTTTGCCATTGAAATCACTACTGAGAAAAACAAGGTCCTTAAGTTTCAAAGGATTAAAAACTATTACAGGGACCAAGTTGGCTTGTAAAAGGAAACAATGAAAAATACATCCAACTAGCAAAGACAAAGGTGAATGAGGTCCTCTAGTAGCCCCAACAAGGAGGTGATGTTTGGCAGTTCATCTTTGATGGACTAAATGCATAGAATAAAGCTAAGGTCTGCGTCAAGGACTGCAAATCAAGGAGATGATGGAGTACACGGAGCTTGCTAGCCTCTATTACTCAGACCTGGCAATGGTAATCATCAAAAGGTTGAGGTTATAGTTGGAGAAGTAAGTGGCCAGCTTGTACCTTCTGTACAAGGTAGAGTTCAAGCACCATAAAGAGACCAAGCAAAAACTTGACACATCATATGCAAAACTTGAGGTTCTCAAGGTGAAGTTCACTAATCAAAGATCAATAGTAGATAACCTAGCCAAAGGAATGAATGACTACTAGGAGCTATAAAATGCACTTAGGACATTTGACATCAAACACAAATAGTTCACTGCCTAGTTTATTAATGTTAAGAAGTTGTTTCTTGCAATGCCCTATCCTTAGGATGTTCCCATACTAAACCACATTAGCGACGCTATGTGGACTATGTATGATCCTAGAACTAAGGAGGAGAAGATAAAATCATTACTAGATGCTTTTTGTCTTCTACTAGAAGTTGTAGCTACAACAAGACAAGCACAACCATCACCTTAACAACCACATGCACCGAAAGTAAGAGAAGGTCCTTTGACACCTCAAGAACCTCCACCACTTGGGACCTTCTGATTTTCTTCCTTGTCTTCAAGCCATCAGAGAAATTGTGTGTTAATGTTTTATCATGGTGTTCAATTTTGTTATCATGAACACCAAAAATTTGTAATGATTGTAAATCCATACACTTGGGCACTTAGTTTTTGTTTGTGTTAGTTATGTATCTATAGTTAGTTAATAATTCCAAACCTTCACAAAATTTTATAAAGAACTTATTCCTTCTTTTTTTTACTCAAGGATGAGTTTTCATTCAGGTATGGGGGTATGATGAAGCATCTTCCTTGGGTTGCATCAATGTGACTCCATCGACATGATCACATCAATGCATCCATGTGTTGATGTAATCCCTTTGATGCAGTGATAGTCATTACCTATAAACACTCACTCATCAGCTGCATTTATGGCATCCCATAGTTAGTATCCTAACAAAACTCTTACATTTTTTCATTTTATATTTAGAATATTTTCTAGGTTCCCTCAGTAGTAGTAAGAAGTGTACAAATCTTTATTCAAATACTAATGTACCTAAGCATCTTGGTGTGACTAGCAATAAAGATGAGCTTTCTTCACAAAATTTATATAATTTGAAATAGATTAATGTTTACTTTAAATGCATTTATTAAATGAGTAATTTACCTTAATGCACCAATTTATTTAAAACATAAGTATGACCATTTCAAGCATCCATTAACGTTTGGTAATCCCAGTAGCACTTAAAGCTTGGTAACCAAATAATGTTATAATGTGCTTTAGGATGTGTATAGTAAATGGGAATGAATGCTTATGTTAGGATTAGTTAAGATATTAATTAGTTACTAGATTACTTAAACATTCAATTACTTTATCTTCTAGCACTTAACCATACAATTACACTTAACCATACACTTCATATGCTTCAATTACACTTAACCATACACTGACACTTCACAAGTGAAACTGAGAAGACAATGATTATGTCCTTGATATTTACTACCTAGGCTTAGTGTATTTAGAGAGCTAAAATTGTATGGAATTTGACTAGATTGCTTAGTATACACTAGTGATTTATCTGGTTGGGTGTAGGGACTGCTTGCTGCTCATTAGCTTTACTTATAGAAGTTCACTTGTATGATTAAATAAAAGCCAAGGCACATGATTTTTATTTATCTTTTATATTTTATTTGATTTAGTCTAAGTGTAAAACAAAGGTAATTAATTATGAATTAAATAATTAACTATCTAATGCCTTAATCTAATTATCCTAACACAAGCATATGGGCCCACCTTCCATGCACATCCTAAACTCGTTAGAAATGCTACTAGATTATCAAGTGTTAAACTATTGGGTGAGCCAAGTGATAAAACCAGTAGGATTACCAATTGTCAATGGTATGTTTGAGATGGTCATACTTAGGTGTGATTATTAAGTGTATTAATTAACTAAGGACATGAACGTAAAATGCACAAGAAATAAACTGCATGAATGGAAACATTAAAGTATTTTTCAGTGTTGCAAGGAGTTCCAAGAATCTTGTCTTTATTACCAACACATCAAAGTGTTTATGAACATTAATGTTTGAATAAGGATCTATACAATCCTTGAAGTCCTACTGTGGGCACTTAGAAAATATTCTAACTCTGATGGAAGAAAATTGCAAGAACTTGGCTCCTCTATTAACTTAACATGTCATAAATGTTGTGGGAATGTGCATTTATATAGGCAAGACTATATACTATGTCGATGCATCTAACCATGCATCAATGGAAATGCGTCGATGGGATTACATTAACAAGGAAATGTTGACACATGCTTATTAATGCAGCCTATAAAATGATTCATCATACCCTCACAACTAAATGAAAACTCATACTTAAGTGAATAAAAAGTAAGACTGAGCTTGTTACAAAATTGGGATGGTATGGAATTATTGACTGATAGACTCTACTAACTAATTCTAAGTGCCCAAATTATATGGATTTACAAAGATTGATAAAAATGGGTATCCTAAACAAAAAAAATTGGACACCCTTACACAAATGATTGATAGTGGTCCTTTGCTTGTTGAAGACAAAGAGGAGATCAAATAGTACCAAGAGGTGGAGGCTCCTAGGATACTAAAGGACCTTCTCCAACTCCAGCACTCATGGTGGTGGTGGCTGAGGCTAAGGCTATGGCTATCCTGCTATAGCTATTGCTTTTGGTGGAAGATGAAAGGCATCCAGCAATGCCTTCATCTTCTTCTCCTTGCTCTGTGGGTCATACATAGTCCATGTCACTTCACCAATGTGGGTTGGTACAAAGATGTTCCACAAAAAGGGCATTACTGAGAACAACACCTTTACATTTAAAAACCATGCTGGGAATTGTTTATGTTTTACATCAAATGTCTTTGCAAGGTTTTGTAGTTCATGGTAGTCATTTGTAGACTAAGTGCTATATACCATCATGGGTCATTATTACTACAACTTTCTAGATGGTTATATTGGCTATAACCAAATCCAGGTTATGCCAAAGGATTGGGCCAAGATAACATTCACAAGTCCTTGAGGGACTTTTGCATATAGAAAGATGCTCTTTGGCTTATGTAATGCTCCTACCACATTCCAATAGTTGGTCATTAACATCTTCCAACAACAAATCAGTAGCAAGGTGATAGAAGTCTTCATGGATGACTGCTCTACCTACGAGGCTACGTTTAAGCAAGCCTTAGACCACCTTAAGTAAGTTCTTCAATGATGTATGAAGACTAATTTAAGGTTCAATTAGCAGAAGAACCACCTAATGGTCCAAGAGGACATTGTCTTAGGACATCGAATGTTCAAAAAAGGGATTGAGGTAGACCCAGAAAAAATAAGGGTCATCAAAAGAATAACTAGATAACCAAAGACTATGAAGGACATGAGGTTATTCCTTGGCCACACTAGTTACTACAGGTACTTCATCAAAAAGTTCTCAAAGATCATCAAGCCATTAGTAGAACTTACAAAGAAGGATGTACCATTTGTTTGGACAAAGAAGTATGAAAATGCATTCTAATAGTTGCAACAAAAACTTGTAGAAACTCCAATTCTACTAGCACTAGACTAGTCCAGGCCATTCCACATCATGACAAATGCATCAAACTATACCTTGGAGGATGTACTTACATAGATGGATGACTAGAAACATCCATATTACATCCACTATGCAAGAAGAAGCATTATGGATGCACAACTTAACTACACCACCACTAAAAAGAAGCTTATGGCAATGATTTATGTGTTAGAGAAATTTAGACACTATGTGCTTGGGTACAAATTTTTTGTGCACACTAACCATAGTGTCACTCCATTCTTGATGAACAAGCTAATGGTAAGCCCCTATGTAATAGGGTGTTTGGTGATCCTCCAAGAGTTTGACTTAACAATGGTTGACTACAAAGGGACCAAGAATGTGATGGATGATCACTTATCTTAGTTAAGATGGGACAACAAAGAGGGTGAGAGCCCACTATTTGATCAATTTTTGGATGTATTCCTCTTTACTAGCGTTATTTCTCACAATCCTAAAGAAACAAATTGGTATGAAAAAATCCTCTCCTATCTACTCACACAAGAGATGCCACATGAGTGGGACCACAAAAAGAAATACCAATTTCTTCATCAAGCCAAACACGTTATGGAAATCAATGGTAATCTCTAGAAGAGTTTCACAGACGGCCTGGTATGATCGTATGTCTCAATAAAAATCAAATTTGAGTCCTCCAGGATGCACATGAAGGTTCTTGTTGGGGCCATTATGATGGGAGGTTAATCACCATTTAATTCTCATGGTTAGATATTGTTGGCCTACAATCATCAAGGATGCCCATTACTTCTTCCACTCCTATGTTAAATGCTAATGTGATGGAGGGATGACCATGGGTATGGAAGGGCCTCAATAGTAAATCTAATCACTAAAACCTTTTGATCTATGGGGAATTAACTTCATGGGGTCCATCTATCCAATTTCAAATGTAAAGTCCTTCATCATCATGGCTATTGACTTCTGTACCAAATGGGTAGAAGCTGCATCTGTCACTAACTATTCATCATCTACGATGGTCCAATTTTTACAACAAAATGTTGTAAACAAGTTTGATATGCCATGGGCACTAATTTCAAACAATGGAACACACTTTGCTAGTGCCAATTTTTGGAAGTTCATGCAACACTTGGGGGTTGAACATAAATTAACAACTTCATACCACCCCCAAGCCAATGGTCAAGCCAAGTTCACCAAGAGGGAAGTTACCAAAATCCTAACATGCATAGTTAGCAAATATATGAGGGACTAGAGCAATAAACTCAATGATGCTCTTTGGACTTATCATTCAACATGGAATTGGTTACTTTCCCTATGAATTAGTGTATAGGAAACTTCCAACTTCTCCCATCCAACCTAAGCTTTGTATACTTTCAATAGCTTGTGACCTTGGCTTGGACCTAAGTCTAGCCCAAAGAGAAAGACTAATGAGTCTTAACATGCTAGACAAGAATATATTAGTAACTCTATCATTGAATGAGGTGTACAAGACACATAACAAGCAATGCCATGACCTTAAGAATAAGGAATGTAAAGTTTCAACAAGGAGATAAGATGCTTTACAAGAACCCCATGCATGTACCTCAACATACCAAATTTCAAATGCTATGGAAGGACCCTTACATCATATATGAAACTTTTCCGTTTGGGGCCATGATGATATACCATCCTAACAGTCCAAGTAAGAGATTTTTGGTCAATACTAAAAAACTTAAACTTTTCCTCAAATCAAAAACAACCAATGACCAAGCACGCTCAATCTTTTGAATCTCTTCCTTCCAACTCAATCATGAGGGAGATGGTCATCCATGATGCCATTATATGAAGTGGATCCTTAATTTTTCAACTTTATTTTTACATTGTTTTTCATACGTTTTCTTGAATAATTTATAATTTTTTTCTATATTTTGCCTTATTTTGATTTTGCTTACATATCTTCTTTTTCTTTATTGCCATTAGGAATTTGGTATCAAATGCAATTACTAATTACTAGTCGATTAATTGAATTCTATCATCTAAATTAATTGCTTGATGACTGAATTTCGTTATTGAATTTTGACATTGGTTAATGGGATGTTGGTTTTCTCATGGTACTAGGCAGTGAGCTCATGACATCCATCCATTCCACTAAAATCTCCATGGTGTTTCTTTTGTTCTAGAAGCATGGGGTTCTTTTTAATAACAACTTGGAACAAACTCGTGATCTTGGTGCTCCTCGACTTGGAACAAATCAAGTGAAATTGGCAAGGGTGTGGATTTAAGGGATTTGTCACATTTTGGACATGCTGACCATCTGGAGTTTTGTGGGTATTTTCATCAATTTCTCACCATTCCTACTGTCAACTAGTTTTAAGTGTAAACATGTATTCACTTGGTAATCCTAACAATGGGTACATGAGTTCAGGATGTGTATGGCAAGCTAGGAATGAATACTCATCAACCTTAGAATAGTTTAGGATTTATCTTCTGATTATTAATTAGTTTAAATAATTAATCTACATGATTATTTAGTTAGTTTTAAGGGATGCACAACATCAATAATCATATGCCTCACTTTGTACTAAACCATACGTGACAAAGCTACCACTAGTTCAAGTGGGAAGATAGCGACTTGTGATCAATGCTTAACAAACTAGATGCCACATTAGTTACATCCATGGAATTCAATTGGACTACATGTGAACGATTTTGATTCATATGGTTGGGCATAGGGAATACCTGCTGCTCATCACTAAGCAATCAAAAAGACCATTTATGGTGCTCTAGATCCTTTTTGATGCCCATGGATTTATGAGTTAAACTATTTCATACATGATCTTTCAGTTTTCTAGCATCGAAATTTTTCGTCGTTATAGTGGATAAAAGCTCATAAGTAATTGGCTAAGATAGATATGGATATTTACATTACAAGAGACCTCCCAACATCAAAGTTGATTTTTAATGAAGACCTATTAAAAACCCTCTAGACCTACAACAATATGTATTCAAAATTTTTAATGAAGGTATGTCTATACATGCCCTTGTGAAGAAAATTTGTGCTATGTGTTTGACAATAAGAATATCTATTTGTCCTTTGTTAATAAATTTGGCATACTTAAAAATTATTTGGCCAAAGCTTTTTTAATAGAGCAAACTTATATGATACATAAAACAACTACTTAGGTTAATGTTGATACCCTATGTGAGTGAATTAATTCCATTGCAAAGATGTATGATAATTGAATTGATTGTTTTAATCATAAAACTTTAATTCAATGGAGTATATTGAAGAGTTTGTATTATGTACATCTAAGAAGATTGAAATGTAGCTGGACATAGTTTATGGTCTAAAATTTTTATAAAGCTCTTATGAAATTCAATGATGGAACTTCCTCTAGATTTAGGTTTGATAGCCTTCTAATGCAAATATAAAAAATATTTTTGAGTACAAATATGCCCTACAAATTTCCAACATACATGATAAATTCTATTATACTTTCTAAAATTGAGGCTATAAATATGTAGAATAAGAAAATTGTGAAGTCCAAATCCAATGCAACTATTACATTCACTACTATTTTCATGACCATGCATGCTACACAAACTTCAAGTGGAAATTCAAGAAGAAATCCAAGAAGGATAACAACATCTACACCAGGAACAAGTTCAAGCAAGAAGAAGGTTCAAAAATTACAAGGGGGTCATAAGATCACAATAGTTAAGAAGAACCTTAACAACCCATTAGCAAAGATGTAGGCAAAACATGACAAAAAATGAAAGCTCAAAGACAAGTTCTTTATTATCCATACTTTTATTTATGCTGATGAAGTAGATAAGGATGCCCTTGAAGAAAGCAAAGACTTACTAAAGTTGACACAATTGGCTAATGTTGTTCGAGCTTGTTTGGAAATGTTAAGACTAGATATTCATAAGTTTTTGGAAAGCCATAATTATCTTTCATCTATAGAGATCCCATATGCACATGAATGGAAAATGAATATGTATTTTCAAAACAAAATTTCAAGTTGAGGTAAAAGATACAGAAAATGCATTTATAAAGATATCAAGTACTAGCCAGATTTGAAAAAAGAATGTATATTGAAGGATCATGAAGTCATAAAGATGGATGTTTACATATATGTTGAATCCATGATCCATTTTGTTATCTTCAAACTTGTATAAGAACATAAAGAAGAAGACATAATAAAGTCTTTGAAGAAACTCTCCTTAATGAGAAAAGAAAATGATGAATGGGATACTTTGATGCAACTCTAAATTAGTAAGCATAAGAAAATTAAACAAGGCTTCAAGAAATTTGTTAAGATAGTAAAGAAATATAAGGAAAATATTTGACCAAGGTTGATGATATTGGATCAACTCTTAGGAAAATCATTTAGAGACATTCAAAATGCCATCAGTGAAGTAGAAGCCAAATATTAAGAGAGGATTAAGGAATTGAAAGACAAGTATTCTAATGCCAAGGAAAAATTAGACACCCTTTGTAGCACTAACTAGGAACTTGTAACTGATAATAATGGTTTGCAAGTAAACATTCAAGAAGCCAAGGATTGTATGCATGCTATAGAGGGAACTAATCAAGAATTCAAAGATAAATACATTAGAAAATGAGAAATGATGTTGTTAAAGGCTGAACTTGATAAGATCCAAAAGGAAACTAAAGCATTGAAGCTTCAAATGACTTAGTAGAAACCTGTACTATAGTTACTAGGTTTTGAAGCATCTATTGATATTATGATTGAAGAAATTATTAAAGATATCCAAAATCATCAACAACTAGCAAATAAAGAAGCAACAACTTAGAAAGATCAAAGCCTTATCATCATAGAACAGCAATCTATACCATCAATAACACAGTCACAAGAGTAGTCATCACTTACTAAAGTTGGTTCACTTTCAAAGCAATTGGATGAAGACTTAGCTATCCCTAACAGTGAAACTCCCTAAAGATTGTAATGCTTTCTTTTAGAAAAATATTAATCTAACGAGATTGTGGTTTAGTTATATACTTTATTTTAGCTTTACTTTTCATTTTTCATATTTTGCCTATGAATTTATGAATGAAGGGGAATCTATTTACATGTGTATGATGCTTTGTGATTGGCCACCATGACGATAATTATACATTCATAATTCATACCACTGATTGAATTTTTGACCAAATTATTAAATGAAGTTATGAAACTAATACTTGAGGGGAGTATTAAGCTTCATGTAAGTTTGTACATACAATCATTTGTTTTGTAACCATGCAAGATGATTCATAATAGTTCATAATGAAAGATCATAATGCTTAAGTCTTGAAACATAATAATCCTCTTATGAAATAAAAGATTGAGGATCATCATGTTGCAATGTGTGAAGAGAAGAGTGAAACAAGGAAAAAAGAGAAGAAAAAAATTATAAAAGTAGAGACTGATGAAGAAGAAAAAGAAGACAATAATAAATGAATATTGTAAGAAGAAGTTAGACATGGATACAAAGAGTCCATGGAGGTTATGCTAAACTATCATTGTAACTTATGACAAATATCATAGACTTGATAGTTGAAGAAGTTATATGAGTATCCTTTACCAAAGAAGTAAAGGTACCAAATGAACTCAAAAGTAAGTTGGGATCCACTTTCCCAAATAGGAAGAGAATATCCATTATTGCTCCAAGCATAAGGCTAATATAGTTTCTTTAAAAAGAAGAAAATATCACTTGGAAGGTTTCATTGGAATTAAAATGAAGCTACAAAGAAGAGTAGTTGATTCATATGTAGAGTTCATACATTTATAAGTTGGCTAGCAATGACTATGGTCTCCATTGTAAGACCAACAAACTATCATAACTTTTAATATAATTCAGATATCTAATACTTCTAAAACACCTTTTAGTTATAATATTTTTTATGAAAAGAACAAGTTAACTAATCTTGAAGTTATATTCCTAACCACAGGATTCTTGGCTAATTAGAGTTATCAAATGACTTAAAACCAAACTATAACACCCCACATGGAAATTTTTTTTTGAAAAAATCAATTCCATCAACTAAATCCTAGCCAAATTAGTAGTCTTTACCAAATAAGAGTATGGATCTACTTTTCAAATCACCTCTAGTTGTTGGGGATAAAGCTATTGAAATTTGCATGATGTCATTATAAGCTAGCTTTTCAAATCATCATTCTCAAGATTGACAAAGCTTCAAACACTTGACATGTAGATAAACTAGAAACCCAATGTTGAATCCAAATCTTTAGTACGAAAAAGAAAAATCATCCCTACTAAAAATTTTAAAAGTAGACCTAGATGACTATATGTAGCCTAAAGTGGTAAGACTCATAATTTGATAGCTCCAATTCATGGGTTCAATTTTGGTGGAGAATGCTAAGTTATAAGTTCTAATTGAACTATATTACAATTATTTCGAGGTTCTAACAACCCCCCAAGGCTAATGATAGGTGGCCCATTAGGTTAGCTTTTTGAAGTGATAGTAAGGTGATTGTCTCTCAAAGTGAAGTCGAAGTCCAGGGTTCAAGCCTAGGCATAGCCACTCGAAGAGATTAAGTTTTCACACATCTACCAATCCTTCTAAGATCCTACTTAGCAAGATGAGTACTGTGGCTCTAGGTAATGATCCTTAGAAATTTTATAACTTAGCATTTGATGAGTGGCGATGTACCCCTACACTCAACCATACGAATACGAACATTTCACGCATGATCTAGTCGAACTCCGCAGATGGGCTAGTTATGGTATCTAGATAGTTACTCATTGATCGTAGTTTGCTATCTTCCTAACTAGACTAGTATTTTCTTTGTCATGTATGATTTAGTCCAGAGTGAGGTGTATGATGTGGTCCTACACTAATGCTACTCTTGGAGGTGATGGAAAATAATCTTAGCTAAGCTAGGAGGGAAAAGGGGGGGAGAGAGCTATACTAAGAGGAGATAGGGAGAGAGAATCTAAGCTAATAGGAGATAGGGAGGGAGAATCTAAGCTAGCCTAAGTGCAATGAGCATCCATTCCTTAATCATCCATACACATCTTGGACCTTGTGCACAACCACTACTGGGAATACCAAGCACAGATCCTAGGTACGCTACTGGGTTACCAAGTAGTCACACTTAAATGCTCATGATTTAGTCATACTCATTCCACGTTTAAGGAGTTTAGGGTGAACAGATATTAACTATGAAAGCAATAAATAACAATAAAAATTAAATAATTAAACTAAGCGAATGCTGCAATGATGAAGTAATCTCAATCTTTATTTCCGGTCATGTGCATGTCCAAGTACGTCGTACTCGAATAAAGGTGTCGTACAATTACAATCATCACATTGCTGGCATGCACTAGGAGAGAGGGTTGAGAGGAAAAAATGATAAAAAGACTCTACTCTAACACTAAATTGACTATTGAAAGACTAACTACTCTTTCCCATGCGCCCCATTGTGTATTTATAGGCTCACACGAAAACCGCAATATCGCGTACGTGATATCACTTGTTAGGCCACGATGTCGCAGGTGTGATATCAGGGGTCCGATATTGGGACTCATCAGATATCAGGGGTCCAATAACAGAGGTCTGATATCAGCACCTAGTTAACAAGGGTTCGATATCAGCACCTAACAAATCACGATTCATCATACCCCCACGACTGAATTACAACTTGTCCTTGAGTTAAACAAAATGAGAATGAGTCTAATTGATTACACAATGGATAGGTATGGGATTATTAATCAACTAGGAATTTGTTCATGCCAAAATGGAGAGTTGAACACAACAAAATTAGGACACATACACAGAATTACAAAATTTATTGGAATTCATGTGGTTCCTCGTGGAAGTGGCTCCTCCATGGGTGCCTTTCCTTTATTCTGTGCTCCAGGCTTCTGAGAGTGATACCATTGAAGAAGCACCTGACGTTTCTCCTCTTCTATCCATGAATTATGAGCCGTCCATGCTAATGTTCCAATGTTTGATGAAGTCGACATTTTCCATGGACAAGACAGTTGTGGGAACACTTAATTGGCCTTGACATGTCATGTCGCAAATAGTCATTGTTCCTCTTCATAGGCTTAAGCCCTAACCTCTCCACCTTTTTCTTGGATAGATTTTGTAGTAATAGGAGTTCCTTGATGGATGCTGAATGATTGTGCCTCCTACTTTGCATGTTCTGCATGAGGTCCTTGGCTTCTACCTCCCCCTGGGAATTTAGTTGCACCTTGAGAAGGTCCTCCTTATTGTCCTCTTTTAGGGGCAATCTATAATCACACAAAGACCAATTGTTAGTAAGGTTATTGAAAGAAGTTCAATTATTTCATACCTTACTCATTACCTTTAATAAATGTTGAAGTCTTTACTTAGTCTGATTTTAGAGTTAGAAATTTTTTTAAGGAAGTTTCCCTAAAATTTTAATGTTGGACCTAGTTTATTTAGGTGATACATTAGAGGACGCGTAATGATTTTGAGAAATGTTTAATAAAATGATGATAAAGGAAAGAATAGATTTGACAATGAAGTACTTGAAGGGTATAAAATGATGTGGTAGTGTGCAACAAGTACAAATTACAAAAGTCACACAAGTGGATCCTCCCCAAAGCAAGTTCCAACCTATAATGCCCTTGTGTAACCACACCTTAAAATGTCCATAGGTACTAGAAGGGTTAAATGTAATCTACACCAATGCAACAAAACACACACATGTAGATACCACCGTGATGAGGTATGAATTCTATGCTACACAAGACATAATTCAAAAATACATGAACAGTGAGATGAGGCGAATTGTAGAAAGGATTGCAAAGATTGGTACATGAGGTAACTAACTCAAGGCATAATGAATCTTGCGTGTAAGGCATGATTAGTGTGTCATTTGCCCATCACTCCAAAATCAAGACCAAGTCTATTCCTTCGATCAATGACATCGCATTGCTTCTTCCCATGATGGACAACCATAAGAGCATCGTGACAGCAAGGCATACGATCACTTGGCATTTCATCCAAGGGAGGAGTGATTTTTGCTTTGTGGCACAAATGTTTTTTTTTTTAAGTATTGCTTAATCCAAAGAAGCCGCCTACCTTCGAGCATGGGTGCATGTCTTTCCAGTGGGACCCCCTAGGATAGCATTATTATTATTATTTTGGTTGAGTGCCTTTTGATTACTCTTACTACCATTTTTCATTAGATCTACAAGGATCTTAGTACAACCAAGCTACAAGATAACTCTTACAGATGCCACGAAAGAGAATCCACAAGTCCCCTTGATGTCACACCTTGGCCATTCCTTCTTGGTCCATCATTCTTCACTCTGGGCATAATGAGCAGAAAATTACTTTAAGTTTTAATGATTATGGATATCATTGTACCCAGAGTGGAACCTCTTATTACTAAAATGGGGGAGTGAATGTTGTGGGCCCGCTATCCAAATAATTAATCACCTGAGACTTAATAGCATAGAACAACACCTCAACCAATGAGTCACATGAGTGTTTTATTCGTGGATGAGATTACTCGTAAAAAGATAAAAAATAAGCAAATAAAAATAAAAAGATAAAACAATCAACTTGAAATATGAAACAATAAATAAAAAGATGAAAAATTGGAAAACAAAAAATTTATAAAATCAAAGAAAATGAAAAATGTTTATTAATTCTGCTTATTATTAGAATGGGGGATATCCCCCATAACTGAACTGTTGAGCATGGTAAGAATTAATAAATGGAAAGTTGGAATCCTTGCATGTGGGAAATATCGAAACCTAGCCATACTTACCCCATTGGGGTTCACACACTTAGTTAAAGTTGACATAGTGGGCAAGTTATAAGATGTAGTTACTGGGTAAAGAGTTAACCCACTATGGTACTTGTGACCGTAAGATGATATGCAAGGATCAATATGTCTCCCTACGTGGTGATATTCATTGGGTTGCATAGTTGTTAAAGTAGTGGTTGGTGGCCCTGATAAGGTAACATGAGACATTGGGTTTGTGGAGGAAGATGCACCATAGTGTTGAACTTGTGCTGAGTTGGAGGATGCAGTGGGCTTGGAACTGTGCTATTCCTTTCTATGGTCATGTCTAAAGAAGGGATGCCTTAGATGTTGTGGAGGATTCCCACTACTATTGACAGTAGAAGCACAAGTAACGTTCGTGGGTTGATGCTATGATGCAAATCCTTCAGATACAATTGGTGGTGATATAGAAGGAGGTGAAGGATGAGAATTTTAAAATTGAGGAGAAGTGTAAGGTACCCAAGGTGGTGGTCTTATTGGTGAAGTTACGGGTTGATAATATTGAGGAGAATAATAATAATGTGACGAGATAGAGGATGTTGACCCAGTTGGGGAAACAGGATGTTGGACTTGATAAGCACTTAGGTTCAGATGGTATGAAGGGTATAACCAGTTTGGAAGTGGCCTCCCCCACGACTAGGATTGTTGCCACTGTGATTGAACACAATATTTTTGTATGAACTCTGAATGTAACATTCTTTCCCAATGCTCATGTAAATGTGACAAGATTGGACATTGGCCCTTGGGGTGAGTGTACAAGCAAATGTTGCATTGATACATATGATTGGCAGTTGAGCTCTTATTCTCTTCTACCCTTCTTTCCAATTGTCTAAGGGTGTTTTGTCCTATTTCTTGGTTCATCATGACTCTACCTCCAATAATGTTGGCATATTCTCCACATTTTTTATGAATCCATTCCATCATCTTATTGATCTTTGCCTCAATTTTGTTTAATGATTGTACTGTTGGAAAAGATGATTCCACCTCCTTGAGGTGAGTTGATTTTTTCTCTTTCAAATTATGGACCTTTTTTGATGTAAGATTTTGGTTCCATTGAGATTTTTCAACATTCTCCCATCTAGCCATTTCTCCTTCTTCTTTTGCTACCCGCTTAATAAGCTCTTTGAGTTAATGGGTTTGTCACTCATATAGTTAACCTCGGGCATACATCCCTAGGGTCTCCCTTGTTTCATTATGGAGCCCATCAATAATGTGGTACATTAGCCTCTCCCCAAAGAACTCATGGCCTGGGAAGTTGTTTAACAATGAATAATATCTTTCTAAGGCCATGTCCAAGGGTTCATGTTGTGCTTGTTTCCACTCTTGGATTTGTTTCCTCAAGGCTGACACTCTTGCATAAGTTTGATATCTTTCGTTGAAGAGCTCTACCATTGTTGGCCAACATCGAATTGATTTGGGTTTTAGGGACCTATACCATACTTTTTCTTGGCCAACGATTGTCACAAGAAAGAGCTTAAGTTTTTGCCATCCATTATTGATATTGTTCCATACACAGACATCATGGAAGGCTTGTAGATGTTGTTGCGGATCTAAATCATAGCCTCCTGAAAATTTGGGAAAGTTGTTTAAATCAAGCATGGGTAGACGGCTTTCCTTACAATGCCTGCAGGCTATTTGAACAACCTCTTGTATATGCATTAGGCTCTTAGTGGCCAACAAGGGTTCATTGTCACTAGGTTGGTTATGAATTTGCAAGTTGGGATGATGTTGTCTTTGTTCATGTTGGCGTTTCTGACTTTGCCTGTGGGCCTAATTTTTATTTCTACACCGACCCCTTAAAAGATGGTCATCTGTGTCACGACTTAACATTGAAGAAGCAAAGGAAGAGGAAGAACTGGAAAACTCATCATGACTTTTGTAGGTCTCCCAATCATCCCTAGATAAATCCTTGTTAACTATTGAGAAGGTCTTAGGCCTTATGGGCCCCCTCGTTCCATGGGATGTCCCATCTTCACTAGGGGTGTTTGAGTTGGATGACAAAAGTTCTTGAGTATTGTTGGGGTGTCTATGAACATATAAAACTCCCCCCCCAGATTGAGTACTCCAAACTTCTTCATTGGTTCTCCAATGAATTGCCTCGCTAGATGTTGCATTATCACTATCTTGTGAAAGAGACATGGTTGTAAAATTATGTGTTATTTATTGCAATTATTCTTTCTGAAAGATATATCATTAATACTTGTTACAATGATCTTGTATGATGTAACTAATCTAAATAACTAGCACTGTCCCCGGCAACGGTGCCAATGATGAGTGGTGAGGTACCCCCTACACTCAACCATACGAATACAAGCATTTCACGCACAATCTAGTCAAACTCCGTAGATGAGCTAGTTGTGGTATCTAGATAGTTACTCGTTGATCGTAGTTCATTATCTTCCCACCTAGACTAGTATTTGCTTTTTCACATATGGTTTAGTCCAAAGTGAGATGTATGATGTGGTCCTACACTAATGCTACTCTTGGAGGCAATAGAAAATAATCTTAGCTAAGTTAGGAGGGAAAAGGGAGAGAGAGAGCTATACTAAGAGGAGATAGTGAGAGAGAATCTAAGCTAATAGGAGATAGGTAGAGAAAATCTAAGCTAGCCTAAGTGCAATGAGCATCTGTTCCTTAATCATCTATACACATCTTGGACCTCGTGCACGACTACTACTGGGATTACCAAGCGCAGATCCTAGGTATGCTATTGGGTTACCAAGTAGTCACACTTAAATGCTCGTGATTAAGTCGTACTCATTCCGCGTTTAAGAAGTTTAGGGTGAAGAAATATTAACTACGAAAGCAATAAATAACAATAACAATCAAATAATTAAACTAAGTGAATGCTACAATGATGAAATAATCTCGATCTTTATTTATGGTCATGTGCGTGTCCAAGTACGTCACACTCGAATAAAGGTGTCGTACAATTACAATCATCACACTACGAGCATGCACTGGGAGAGAGGGTTGAGAGGAAAAAAAGATAAAAAGACTCCACTCTAACACTAAACTAACTATTGAAAGACTGACTACTCTTTCCCGTGCACCCCATGCTCACACAAGACCCGCGATATCGCTTGTCAGGCCACGATATTGAAGGTTCCATATCAGAACTCATCAAATATCAAGGGTTCGATAACAAGGGCCCGATATCAGCACCTAGTTAACAAGGGTCCGATATCAACACCTGACAAACCACGATTCATTAGCATTGCTAACCAAAATCAAACCCATGACTTGGAACTTTCAAACCAAGAATCCTACCACCAAGCCAACACCTCATTGTATTACATTATGATAGCCTGGCTTATAATCTGTTACCTTTTCCAGCCCATCCATTATGAAAACCCTAATTACATATGGGTATGGCATCCTCTTCATAGAAGTGATGATAATGCCAACCTCAACGATATGCAAGTTCACATTTGTTCTTATTTTTATAAAAATCGGGCAATACTCCACTAAATAACACCTGAGCTTGACGATGTATTGATCTAGTAGGCACACGTGAAAGCTTATGGAAGCAAAGACTCTAATGAAAAACTCTAAACGTACATCAATTACAGTACCATTCGGAGGTCCAATATTTGAAGAAGCCATCTTATGAAAAGTAGCGAGAGAG
The DNA here is from genome assembly GCA_015680685.1 of Gnetum montanum. Taxonomy (NCBI): domain Eukaryota; kingdom Viridiplantae; phylum Streptophyta; class Gnetopsida; order Gnetales; family Gnetaceae; genus Gnetum; species Gnetum montanum. The sequence goes on along the minus strand of MNCI01021351.1, from coordinate 104,925 downwards.
TTGCTGACACGTAGCTACCAATTATGAGTATACTACGTTCATATTTAAAGACCAAAATCCCAGTATTGATTAGAACCCATCAATATGCTTTCAACGTTTTTTCTTCTTTGCAGACAGCAATGGCAAGGTGCGCCTGCTTATTCTACAAATTTTTAAAACACGCCTGAATATATGATTTTCGATTTTCACATTGTGGCACATGTGCTTGCTTGCATATTTTGTCTCGCATATTTATCTTGTTGCTTACGTTTGTGCTGCAATTATTATGTCATTTCTGAAGTTTAGTAAGGTATCCCGCTATTGACTATAAACTATTTGTATAATTGACTGATGGATGATAACTTGCTTTGTTTTGTGTTCGAAGCAGATCTGGCTTGTTGGGATCATGGCAGGAGGCTGATCAGGGAGCCCATCTGTCTGTGGTTGCAATCAGGCATTTTAGTAGCAGTGGCTGAGGAGGTATTACTAACTTCCGCAACAGTGGAAGTAACATAAGTGATAAAGTGGCAAGGAGGATGAAGAGGAGGATGCAGGAAGAAGGAGGCAGAACCCTCAGGGAGATACGTAGGGCCAAAAAGCTTAGGAAGAAGCTCATGACTCAGGAAGAAAGGCTTATTTTTAGCCTTAGAAGGGTACACATTACCAACCTTATCAGTTTAAGATTTAAGTACAAATATTTTCGAAGATCGTGTAAGCCAATTTACTTGTGGATAATATTCTATCTGCTTAAAGCAGTATTTGTATCAATTTGTACTAACGAGGTCAAGCATTTTCAGCATCCCCGTTTTTGGAAATTTTATTGCTACAATTCAAGTTTTTACATTTGCCGTTGTCTTTAAAATGTTGTACTGTCATTCGTCATATAAAGTAGCTGACCTCTGGATTTCATGATGTACCATTCCCTGTTGAGATTATCCAAACATTTCTCTTGATGGTACAAGATAGACCATTTTTTTTTGTTATACCTGAAACTGGTCTTTGTAGTTTTAATGCAATAAAGTGGCAGTATTCGACAGAGCTCTATGTCGACTTTTGGTTAAGTGGCCATGTTCAGAAAAAACTTTGTTTGGACTTTTAGTTCACTGTACAGGCAGATAACATGTTTTTATAAACATGTAAGTACATTAGCATGTGTTTGAATTCTGATGAACGTTTTCTTAATTTAATGCTACTTTTTAATCTAAGTACTGGCCAGTAACGTGTAGCAATTTATGTTTTAATGGGGTTTGTTAATGAAGATGAGTCTGTTTACCCGCCATGATATGTAAGTTGACTTTACTCAACATTTATATATATAATTTATAGAGAGAATCAAGCTAGGTTTTCGTCATTATCATTTGCATTGATTTTTAAAAAAAATTTATGTAAAAAATAAAACCACTTTGTTGTGGGGTCCGTATGGTTTTGTTTTCCATGTTTCTGCCCGTTTCTTGATATTTTGTTGCAAGATGACTGCATGAACCTGTCAAAGGGTTAACAGGCCTGTCTTCCTCCAACAGTTAATAGACCCCTTATTTTCAGTAATCCTGTAATGGTATAGAAATTCATGAATTTTTTTTTCACTTAATCTGCAAAATCTTCAGCTTGGCACATGCACATCTCCTTGTGTAGATCAACATTGAAAAGTATGGATGTTTCACTTGTCTGCTAGAGCCTCCATTTATAGGCACTCATAATAATCAGTACTCAGTATTATTCTTTGTTTAGCAATAGGGGCATATGTCTCTTTTTCATCATCTGCTTTTATGATCATACTCCTGCACCGTGTAACTAAATTTATACTTGTTTACAATATCACCTTGATTGCATTTAATATCATAGACACATTACCATCTTCAGCCAGACAAGCTAGAGTCCATGTATAGTTTTCATTAGTGTATCATCCTCTTGCTACATTACTTTTTCCATTTTTGATCACTGTAAAGCATTATGATGCAATCTACTGGATCTGGAGCTTGATTAGTGTTATCCTTCTCGACTAGAGGCTATGTTGCTGACTAAGCTTGTTAGGTGTTTTTCTAGCTGTTGCATGCATGCATGCATGCTTCATGGATGTGAGCCTTTTAGTTGCCATTTACTTGTGAGCTGATTCCTAATTGATAGAACTTATATTAGTAATTGAAGATATGTTAGAATTTGTGTTTCCATTAAATTTATTAAAAGTATAATCCGAGCATCTCTAGTGAGCATTCATGTTCTTTAATTTTTGAATATCTATCAGTTTTCCAGTATTAATATAGCTTTGGACATTGATTGTTATTTATCAGGCCAAGAAGAAAGTTGCTTTGCTGCTGCAAAAATTAAAGAAATATGAACTACCTGAACTTCCGCCACCTCATCATGATCCTGAGCTATTGACACCTGAGCAGATTCAGAATTTAAAAAAGCTTGGTTTTAAAAATAAGAACTATGTCCCTGTTGGTGTGCGAGGAGTATTTGGAGGAGTTGTGCAAAATATGCATTTACATTGGAAATTTCATGAAACTGTTCAAGTATGCTGTGATAACTTTCCAAAAGAGAAAATCAAAGAAATGGCTACCATGTTAGCAAGGTTGAGTGGAGGCATTGTAATCAACATACATGATGTAAAGACAATTATTATGTACCGTGGGAGAAACTACCGTCAGCCAAAGGTTCTCATTCCTGTCAACACTCTGACCAAGAGAAAGGTGCAGACTTATTCCTTAGAACTCTTTAATTGATTTTCTTTTACATTGCTTCTCCCTTCAGTGCATTCTTGTATCCAAAGAAACAGATACTAGCATTCAATCTGTTCTCTAGAAATTATTTGTTGTAAGCTTTTTTGTGGACACGTAAATTTTATTGCTTTAATTGAAGGTTTTCTGTTTCCATGATCATTCAATAGAATGGCCAAATCATCAAAGAAACACCCAAGTTGTTTGTAGTGTCCTTTTGATTTTCTTTGGACAGCAATTGAACATTTCGTTGGGGAGATTTTATATTTTATTTAAATATATAGGCAAAGAAAGAAAAAGGAAAAAGATATGTTTTCAACTTTAGGTTTGGTGTCTGTGAACTAGCCCTGTATCTATGGAAGGTGAGGGATGGACATGGGTTTTTAAGGGAACTGAAAGCAAACTAGAAAGATTGTCGTGGTTGGCAGTAAAAAGATGGAAAGTGAATGTGAAAGATAGAATGACATTTAACGGAATGAGCATTTGGAGCTAGCAAGATTTTAAGCTGTAAATTAAGAATAGGGATGGGTTTTTACCATGAGGATGATAAACTTCTTTCAGGTATTGTTATCATTATTTTTAGATTGGCTGCTGTGCTATGCATAGTTATTCTTGTTACTTGGTTTATCTTTATGATCACAATAAATTCCAGGTAATCAAATTGGGTTCTGCGCCACTCGACTGCATCCATTCGAACACAGAAAGAGCTTCATCTTCGATGCCTGCCGACGCGTAACCGGCAATCATGGCGTTCCACGAAACCCTATCTCGAATAGGCATTTCATCGAACACCTGACGCGCGCACGTTAAATCCGCATTTAGCGTACATATCCACCAGAGAATTATGCACAGAAACCCCAGGCTGCCGAGCCCTTTTCTTCAGAATCTGAGCATGTATCTCCATGCCTGCAACTGCGGCCTGCAGTTGCGCCACAGCCTTCAAAATTTTGGGCAGCAAAAGGCAATCAATTCCAGGATCAGCAGCACCGCTTGAATTCATCGTATTCATATTCATATTCATGCAGCGGAAAAGGTTAAGAACCTCGCGCCATTGTTGAATTTTAAGGTATCCACCGATGATAGCGCCCCAGGTGAATGAATTTCGGTGAGGCATTTCATCGAACACATGGCGCGCATCCTCGATAAAACCGCATTTGGCATACATGCTTATGACTTTGGTGGCCAGCAACACGTCCATGCTGCAATTGGTCATGGCCCTTGCCCTCCTCCTCATGTGGGCGTGGATTCTTCTGCCCTCGCAAACATCTCGCACGTCTGTGCATGCTTGCAACGCAGACGCGTAGATTTCGTGTTCTGAGGCTTGGTTTTGGTTTTGGTTTTCAACCTCTGCCGTGGCGTCCAACGCCAACGCTAAGGCTCTGCTGTGGATCGCAGCTCTAGATCCAATGCTGCAGTGAAATATTTTGGATCTCAGGACGAGCATTGCAGATGACATGTATAGTAATTTTGGTATAATAATAGCTGCACTTGCAGCAGGGATTGCCGATGCCTCATCCTTATGAAGCCGACAATCCAGCATGATAATTTCTTCTTAGGTGTACCGCTCACACACAGAGTAACATGATACATTATAACCACCAGTTTTCAACAACATTAATGTAGGTAATTTGTTGGTTGATATGTGGCATAGTATTAATCTTAGTAGATCACTAACACATAAAATGATTATGTTAAACATAGTCATGATACTTGAACATAGAAGAGTATGTTAGCATATCCCTCGTAGGCCACTAAAAAATACAATAATTATGTTTAAAATAGTCATGATACTTGAGCATAGAAGTGTGTTAGCATATTCCTTGTGGATTAAACTTGTGAATTGCTTAATCATAAGTAGCATGCTTTAATCAAGTGAACAATTAAATTGAAATTGAAACTAAAACTAAAATTAAAATAGAAGATTAATGAAATTGAAAACTAAAATTGAATATTTTATTATGTCTATAGAACAAAAATCATTCATCTCATTGAAGATAAAATAGATTTAACAAACTTGTTAAGCACTATAACAAAAATAAGACATACAAACTTTTTGCTACAATATTATACTTTTGGCAAAAATGACTAGTTGATGAGATGCGACATGCACTGTGCCGCGATATCGCGTCTTCCCCTGCGATATCGCATATGCGATATCGCGGTCCGCCGCCATATCTATAAATAAGAGGTGGCACTCCCTTCATTTCCAAATCCTGGCTAGAAGTAGCGAAGCTCTGGCAGATTGATCACTCCAGAGTTAGAATTTTTCCCATGTGCCCGCAGTAGGAGTCCTAGAGTGAACGGCTCTTTATTCGAGCAGCTTGTAACCTGAACCCAAGTTGTGTAC
>MNCI01021351.1:82988-93538 GCA_015680685.1 Gnetum montanum | reverse complement strand
GGGTGTGTACGGCTAGCTAAGGAATCGGCTGCTTATCACACTTAAGCTAAATAGGTGCCTCAGTACGACCACTTTAAGCACTTGCGTTACGTGTGGTGATCCCAGTAACGATTAGCGTTTGGTAAGCCACAGTTGCATAGTTTAGGGTGTGTCCGGTAAGTGGGAATGGATGCTGACGCTAGTTAATTTAGACTTAGGATCTTAGCTAGAGTTAGCTTAGTTTTCTCAACCCTTCCTCTGATAGCATAGAAGATAAACCGAAAAATACCAAAAAAATCACATACCTTAGACTTGCTTAACCATACACCGTGACACTTACAAGCAAGCCTGGGAAGACAACGAACGATTAACCCTAAGTGTTTTTTTTGTGGTGTTAAGGCATTTAGTCTGCGGAGTTTGACCGGATCGCGCGTGCACGCTCATATTCGTATGGTTGAGTGTAGGGGGACCTCGCCACTCATCACTAGTTAAATAACAAATAACAAAGACATAGTACTTATCTTCAAGAGCTATTAATCCACAAAGCTTGCATGTACATTCTTCTCTAGGAACATTAATCCATCTCCTACTTTCTATGCTAAGTCAATGTGAACTTAAACAAAGCTTATTGATCAAACTATGAGATTTGATTAGAATGTTAGTTGTAAGATAAGAAACTTCTGAATCAAGCTTATTACCTCTAATGTACTCTAAGTAAAATTTTTTCTTTTCTTCCATATTTGACCATATATCTCTTAGCACCACTTGTTTAACTAACTTATGTATGTGTTTAGGATTATGTTATACTGCTTCTAATGAGAGATTCTATATTTTTAGTCATTGTATTCCTTAAAAATACAATCTCTGTTCTTTTGTCTTCAAGAATTACTTTGAAAATAAATCAAATTCCAAAAGTAACATATGATAAGGTGTGTGAACCTTCATTTTTTATTCATCTAATAGAAATATTTTTTGCACCTTTCCAATAGCTTGCCAATTTTCTGCACTAAGGCCTAGCCCTAATACAATACATGCATACAACATTGTAGGATAAATAACAACATGAAATATTTATTTTCTAACCTTCCAAGCCCATAATCCTAATGATTTGCATTTGTTTTTAATAGCATATAGAGCCATAAATCCTCTTTCTATTCTCTTTTTGACACAATTATCCTACTTATAATTACTTACTTTGGCCAAGAGGCCAATTATTAGCCTCATCCAAGAGAGTCCTTTTATGTTATAGTAAAATAATTTTATCATTGTAACAGTGAAGAGAAGCTTTCTTGGTCACATTTTTTTGGTTGGACTCTACCTTTGTAAATAAATAATTATCATCCTAATGCTAGGATAAGAGATGAATTTTTCCATAGGAATTATTATTTGCAACAGTCCAACTACTTTGTAACTTAGACTTTGTCCTTGGAAAATGAATTCTTAGTCAATTAATTTAATATTTTTTAAATTGAAAAATATAACAAATTTTCTCAACCAAATAATAAAAATATATTATAAATATAGAGTTTTAGTTGAGAGGCCAATTATCAGCCCTCCCCAAGAGAGTCCTTTTATGTAAATAATTTTATCATCATAATAGTAAGGGGAAGCTTTCTTTGTCGTGTTTTTTTTATTAGACTCTACCTTGGTAAGTAAATAATTATTGTCACAGGACAAGAGGTGAACTTTTTCATGGGATTTATTATTTGCAAGAGTCCAACTACTTACTAACTAGGATTTTATCCTTGGAAAATCAATTCTTAGTCCATCAATTTAAGATTTTTTAATTTGAAAAATATAAAAAAATTTCTTAGCCAAATAATAGATATTTATCATAAATATATATGTAAACTAGTTTTTTTACTAGCCTCATTCAAGAAAGTCCTCTATCAGAGTAAAATAATTTTATCATTGTAACTGTGAAGGGGAGCTCTCTTGGTCATGTTTTTTATTTACTAGACTTTGCCATGGTAAATAAATAATTATGGTCATAACATTGCAATAAGAGATGAAATTTTCCATAAAAATTATTATTTGTAGAAGTCCAGCTACTTTGTAACATGGACTTTGTTCTTACATAATCAATTCTTAGTAAATCAATTTGAGATTTCTTAATTTGAAAAATATAAAATATTCTCTTGGCCAAATAATAGATATATATCATAAATATATAGTTAAACTAGTGATGAGTGGTTGGGTATTCCAACACTCCACCATACAAGTCATGAGTGCATGCACATGACCATATTGTAATCCATGGATGGACAATGCAGGTATGCTAGTGGTTGATAGTTGGTTCATGATTGATGTCTTCTCATGTTGAGTTAGTGAAAGTGTGAGTAGTATGGTTTAACTCTTGGTGAAGCATATGATATCATGATGTTATTCGCTCAAATTAATCCTAAGTGCTTCCATAATGAAAAATGAGAATTACATTTGAATCTAAGTAACAACTAAAATGTAAATCTATCCTAGTTTATGGTGATAAGCATCCATTCCTGGCTTGCCATACACACCCTGGGCTCATGTGATAGTTACTGGGATTACCAAGTGAATTCACTATTGAGAAAATCAAGCGAAGTCACTAATGGGTTACCAAACGATTACACTTATTGTCGGAAACTAGTTGTACTTATACCACCCTACGAAGAGACATTAGTAAAATAAAGTGTGTAAGAAATATAAATGACATAAAATTAAATATGTTGGAAGGTAAAATTAATCAAAGTAAAGTAAACTAAGTAGAATGCTGCAATGGTAAGAAAAAATCTCAATCTTTATTGCCAATTATGGATTGTGTCTAGGTACAATCCCCTTGAATAAAGACTCTGTACAACTATTGGTTACCACAATATGGCTATTCACTTCTAACTCTAACTCTAAATGTAACTCATGGAAAGAAACTACATGAATTTCACTAACTGTTGTGCAAAAGGTATCCCAATGATGTGACAATGAGTTGGTATTTATAGTCATCACTAGGGTCCACTACATTGTATCTATGATGACATAAGTAGAGCTATGATATTGTAGATACGATATCACATCATTTGACTTAATGGATTTTATCATGTCCCCATGACTAACTAGATACTTGTCCTCAAGTTAAAACAAAAGAAGGATAGAGTTCCTTATAAAATTATGATGTGTATTTAGACTTTGACATGACTACTTGATGAGTGGTGAGGTACCCCTACACTCAACCATACGAATACGAGTGTTACACATGCTATCTGGTCGAACTCTGCAGATGGGCTAGGTGTGGCATCTAGACAGTTAGCCTTAGGTCGTAGTTCACTATCTTCCCACCTGGACTAGTATTAGCTTTGTCATGTATGGTTTAGTCCAGAGTGAGGTGTATGATGTGTTTTCTAATCTAATGCTACTCCTGAGGGCAATGAAAGATAATATTAACTAAGCTAAGAGAGAAGGGTGAGAGAGAATCTAAGATAGCCTAAGTGTGATGAGCATCCATTCCTCGACAATCCATACACATCTTGGACTTTGTGCAAAACTATCACTGGGATTAACAAGCGTAGATCCTAGGTACGCTACTGGGTTACCAAGTAATCACACTTAAATGCTCGTAATCAAGTCGTACTCATTCCACATTTAACAGGTGTTTAAGGGTGAGAAGAGATTAACTAGGAAAGTAGTAAATAACAAGTAATTAAATAATTAAGGTAAGTGAATGTTGCAATGATGAAGTAATCTCGATCTTTATTTTTGATCATGTGCATGTCCAAGTACGTCACACTCGAATAAGGATGCCGTACAATTACAATCACCACACTGCGGGCATACACTGGGAAATATTCTAACTCTAGAATGATAAAACTGCAAGAGTTTAGCTAAGGGGTCTAAATCTAAGTGCCTAAAACTAGGAAAGCCACCTCTTATTTATCTGTGATATCGTGTATGCAATATCATGGGTGTGATATCACGGTTGTGAGCAAATTCATGACTCATCATACCCCCACGACTGAATGAAAATTCGTCCTCGAGTTAAAGTGAGAACAAGCTCCATTGATTACACAGTGGATAGGTATGGGATTATTGATTGGCTAGAATGGATTCATGCTGTAGTATGAAGTCGGAACAAAATTGAGACACAACACAAAAGAAAATCCTATGATTACAAAATTGGATGGAACTCATGTAGTTCCTGGTGGCGGTGGATCCTCCATGGGTGTCTTTCCCTTTTCTTGCGCTCCAGGTCTTGGAATTTGATGGCGTCGAAGTATGGCCTAGAGTTTCTCCTCTTGTAAGGCCTTGAGTGCCTTGGCATGTGTGTAAGTTTGCGCTTATGCCATAGAGGCACCCTAGTCAGCCTTCTCTTTTTCTTTCACCACCCTTTTATTCTCTGTCAACAGTTTATTAAGTTGCTCAGTTCTGAAAGTGTCCAATTGGTTTTGAGAAACCTTTGGCCCTGTATTTGGAAGGTTTAATACTTCCAAAATGGGTTGAACAGAGAAGTCATAGTCACACCACAATTGTTAACTGTGGTGCCTTCTTCTTTATTGTGCCAAAATTGGTACATTTCCCCTAAGTACCAGGCACCGCTTTCAAAGAGGGTAGGCCATAATGGGGATCCTTTGAGATGATCCCTAACGGCCTCCGGAGCAAATTCTACGAAAGGTCCAAAGTTTAATTCCATGATCACTACAATGAATATGGACCTTTCATGGATAGTCTGAACACAATCCTAGGTTAGCGTGAGATATCATTCCTATTCAGATGTTGCAACAGCTCATCCTTTCGCCTGCCTTGATTGTACAGTAGGAGGGTCCTCTTGATAAATACTAAATGATTGTTCCTTCTGTTCTGCATGTTGTCTGGCAGGGACTCGTCTTCCACCTCTCCTAGGTCGTTTGCTTCCACCTTGAGTAGGACCTTCCTTTTGTCCATGTTTTGGGACCATCTGCAATCACACGGGGCCAAGCGTTAGTAAGGTTATTACCAAAGTTAGGTTATACCTTACTACTTGCCTTAATAGATTTACTTTATTTCCGTGTGATGTTAATTATTGGAAGAACATGTCCCTGAAAGATTATAATGTTGAGTCTTCTTTGCTTAAGTGGTTTCCAAAATTAATTGTTTGGTATAGCTAAGGGGATGAAATTTTTTTTGACACATTTTATTGTTAATTTTATAGCAAATTACCCTTAAAGATGTCCTTTAGGTGGTGATGAATTTCAAAAATTTTATGCACTATTCAGCATGTGCCCCTCCCCTATGACTAAGCTGAACACTTCGGGTTCAAGTAGGTTCAAACAGAATGAAAATCAGAGTACCAGTGAGTGAGTTATGGATATGAAAGTAAGGGACGCGCAATTGTGAGTTGTAGAGAGGAATTTGAAAAACTTCCCCTGCGTGAACAGTTGCAAATGATGTTGATTAGCATAGGGGGGTCACGTTTATATATTTTCATCTAAGTTAGGACACTTAGAGAATGTACCAAATTTTTAATATTTTTTTTGAAATTAAATGATGTAAACTAAGGATATTTGGATGATTGTNAGTACCAGTGAGTGAGTTATGGATATGAAAGTAAGGGACGCNGCTGAGGGTAATAAATGGTGTATGTGAGCTATGTCATAAGTGAAAATTACAAAAGATTACACAAGTGGGTCCTCCCCAAAGTAGGTTCCAACCTATAATGCCCTTGTGTAACCACACTTAAAGTGTCCATGGGCACTAGAAGGGGTAAATGTAATCCACACTAATTCCACAAAACACACACATGTAAATATCACCAGAATGATGTAAGAATTCTATGTTACACACGACACAAGCTACAATTACATGAACAGTGAGATGAGACAAACTATAGAAAGGGATTGTAGAGATTGGGACATGAGGTAACTGACCCAGGGCATAGTGAATCCATCGTGTCAAGCATGATTAACGTGTCATTAACTAGTCATTCCAAGATCAGGACCAAGTCCATTCCTCTAATCAGTGACATCACATTATTTCATCTCATCATGAGCAACTATGAGAGTACCATAACAACAATGCGTACGATCACTTGGCGCTTTATTCAAGGGAGGAGTGATTTTTTTTGTGGGCACTTTTCTTTTCGTTTTTCTTTTTCTTCTTCTCATTTTTTTTGATTGCTGAATCTAGAGAAGTCGCCAACCTTCAGGCATGGATGCATGTCTTTCCAGTGGGACCCCCTAGAATAGCATTGGATTTTGGAGTGCCCTTTTGATTACTCTTAGTCCCATTTTTTGTTAGATCTACAAGGATCTTAGTACAACCACGTTGCATGATAACTCTCATAGATGTCACCAAAGAGAATCCGTAAGTCCCCTTGATGTCACACCCTAATCATTCCCTCTTGGTCCATCCTTCTTCATTTTGGGTACAATGAACACAAAATTAATTTTAAGTTTTTAAGGATATCAAGAATATCACTGTACCCTCGAATAGAACCTCTTATTTGTAGAATGGATGTGTGGGTGTAATGGGCTCACTATCCAAATAATTGATCGCTCAAGACTCGATAACACAGAACACACCTCAACAAACGAGCCACATGAGTGTTTTATTCGTAGATGAGATTACTTATAAAAATGTAAAGAGACAAAAAGAGAAAAAGATAAAACAAAAAATTGAAAAACTGGAAAACAAAAAAGTTGTAAAATTAAAGAAAATGAAAAGTATTTATTAATCCTGCTTGCTATTAGAATGGGGGATATCCCTCATAGCTAAATGGTTGAGGATGGCAAGGATTAATAAATGATGATGGGGATCCTTGCATGTTGGAAATATTAGAACTTGGCCGTACTTACCCCATTAGGTTTCACACACCTGATTATAGTAAGCATAGTGGGGTAATTTATATGATGTAGTTCCCAGATAACGAGTTGACCCACTATGATATTTAGGACCGTTAGATGGTATGCAAGGATCGGAATGTTGCCTTTCATGATTGTGTTCATTGGGCCGTATGGTTGTTGGAGTGTTAGTTGGTGGCCCTGATGAAGTTACATGAGGCATTGGGTTCGAAGGTAAGGGTGCACCATAGGGTTGGGCTTGTGTTGAGTTGGAGGATGTAGTGGCCTTGGAATTGTGTTGTCCCTTCTTAGGGTCATTTCTAAAGAAGGGACGCCTCCGATGTTGCTGAGGTCTCTCACTGCTGTTGGCAATATTAGCACAAGTAACGTTCGGTGGCTATTGTTGTGGTGCAGACACCTTAGGAATAGTTGGTGGCGATGTAGAAGGAGGGAAATGATGAGAATGTTGAAACTAAGGAGGAGTGTAGGATACACAAGGCGGTGGTTGTGTTGAAGGCATGGGTTGATAGTATTGAGAAGAATGATAGTGCAGTGAGATAGAATATGCTGGTCTAGTTGGAGAAACAGGATGTTGAATGTGATAAGCATTTGGATTCAGATGATATGAAGGGTGTCTCCAGTCTAAGGGTGGTCTCCCCCACGACTGGGATTGTTGCCACTCTGATCGAACACAGTATCTCTGTATGAACTCTGGATGTAACGTGTTTCCCCAATGCTCATGTAAATGTAACAATATTGGGCATTGGCCCTTGAGGTGATTGTACAGGCATATGTTGCATTCATACGTATGATTGGCAGTTGAGCTCTTATTTTCCTTACACAACTTGCGTTCAGGTACAATGTTGTTCAAATAAAGAGCCATTCACTTGGGGACTCCTACTGCGGGCACATGGAAAATATTCTATCTCTGGAGTAATCAATCTACCAAAGTTTCCCTACTTCTAGCCTAGGATGGGAAATAAGGGGAGTTCCGCCTCTTATTTATAGATTTGGCAGCGGACCATGATATCACATACATGACATTGTAGGGGACGACAGGATATTGCATACACGATATCGCGGCTCATGCGAATCGCGTCTCATCATACCCCCATGACTGAATGAAAACTTGTCCTCGAGTTCCTTACAAAATATTGGGAAGGTATGGAATTATTGAGGGGAATGGAACTAATGGGATGACATGTGAACAGATCATTATTACAAGACTTGACAAACTGGTGTTCATGACAACAAGGGTGAACACCTTATTACAATAACATCAGGCCTTAGTTGGCAACTAAGAGAGAGAAAGAGAGAGAGAGAAGAAGTGTTGTTGCTGCCAATGCCAAGGTTGCACCTTTGTTGTCCATCCATAAGCACACCATCAATATTTCTCCTTACATAAATGCTTCAGCGCTACTTCATTCCAAGTATTTGCTCTAGATCCAATCTGTTATTGCATGATCGCCATATGCACACACAACATAATCTTATATTAGCAAGGGTAAATGAATCATCATGTAATTGATACCTTGCTTCGGTGTAAGTTCATTGGCTAAGTTGTGGTTTGGCTGATATGGATCTGGAGATGTATTAATGATGACTACCGAAGGTGTAGGGGTTAGGAAGAAAATCAAAAAATTCGGGGCTAGGAGAAAATTGAAAAAAGTAGGCCTTGTACCCCCATTACTAATCGCGAACCTCCGGTAGCGTTAGAATGGAGAAAGAAAAGGAGTAAGAAAGATAGATAAAAAGGGACAATGGTAACGTCGATAAAGTGGATGTTAAGATGGAAATGAAAAAAAGAAATTAGACTGTAAAAATGTTAGGGGAAAGAATTTAACTAATGCCCCAAATCGGAATGTCAGTGGGTCCTCCCCAAAGCAGGCTCATGCCCTTAATGCCCTGACAAACCCACATTCAAAGAGTTTGTAGGCTCTAGAAATGTCATCTGGAACAAGAGTTAAAGTCTTAACTGCAAGAATTTACCAAAAAGAGAACAATGCATCAATCAAAATATATACACTAATGATACAATTGGCAATGAGGTGAACAATGGAGAGAAGGGTGGAGAGAAGAGGATGGAATGGAATCCCAAGAACAAGGTGGTGTATAGCCCTTTGTGTGTTTCGTGATTAATGTAACTTAGCAAATCCCATTCCAAGTCCAGCCTCAAACCAACCACATCCAGTGACTTCGCATCAATGCATTCGGCTAAACTATCCACTTGGATAACAAGAATGCCTTCCCCAAGAGTCACCATCATTCCGATGAAACAAAGGAGAGAATGGGAAGCAGGAAGGACCTTAGTGAGAGGGAACAGTTTTAGTTCCATAACTAGTGCTTGTAGCCCAAGTTTATTCGTCTAAGGGGTGTGATTTGAATTCTTACCTTTTTTTTTGTGTTTTGTGTTTTTATGTGTGAGAACCACACCATGCAAAGACTTCTTATTTTTATTGACTCAGCTTCCGATAATTGGGTAACATCGGAATGGCAAGAAAAAATCAAAAAAGAAAACATCCAAGCATCCAAGAGAATGGCCAACACAAAAGCATCAAGTTCCCTTAGAGTCACACCTGTTTCAATCCTTGAGTCCTTCCTTAGTTTGAGAAATACCCAGTCACCAATTTATTTAAGTTCTTATTAAGAAGGAGACTGTACATTTCCAAGCCGAGAGAGACCATAGAGTGTTGTGGACGGATGGATGAAGTGAACTCATTACTTGTCATATCAAAAGAAACATATCTTAGTATCAACATTGTGACTTAAAGGTAAAAATCAAACATTAGCAATCAATATGAAAACAGTTCATACCATCATTCTGAACACTTATTGGGTGACAAAATTACAGGGTGGATCATACACACACACACACAAAATGGAAAAGTATAATAATGTTGTAAAACAAAAACTAGAAAAGTTAAAGGAAGTTGTAAAACAAAAACTAGAAAAGTTAAAGAAATTTGTAAAACAAAAATGTGTACGAAAAAAATGTTGTAAAATAAAAATGTGTAAAACAAAAATAAAAAAAGAACTGATGGCCCCATATGATCAACATAGGTGGCCATCTCCCCCATGATTGAGTTGTAAAGAAGAGATCTGAAATAGAGAGCGAGGTTGCCCGCTAGTGGAGGTGTAACTTGTACTGGTTGTTGTGGGTTCACGGAAAGGTTTTGTTTGTTATACATTAACCAATAATCTTTTATCCAGGCTATCAATCTTGTATATCATCATGGCTCCAGAGGGAAAGGTTGTATGAATAATATAGGGTCCTTCCCACAATGTTTGAAATTTTGTACGTTGAGGTACGTGTGTGGGATTCTAGTAAAGGACCTTGTTGCCTGGTTGGTACCTAAACCTTAAGATCCTAAAGTCATGACGTTGTTTACTGTGTGCCTTGTGCAAGTCATTTAATGATAGTGCAACCAATCTATTCTTGTCTAGCACATTCAAAGTTGCTGACCATTGTTTTTGTGCTAGGTTGAGGTCTAGGTGAAGGTCGCAAGCCATGGATAGTGTACAGAGCTCATTCTGTATGGGAAGCTTGGGTAGTTTTCCATACACTAACTCATAGGGAGAATAGCCTGTAGGAAGCTTCCAAGTAGAGCGGTATGCCTAGAGAGCATCGTTCAGTTTTGTGCTCCAGTCTCGCCTAAATTTGCTAACTGTTCTCGTTAATATCCTGGTAATCTCCTGGTTAGTAACCTCGGCTTGGCCATTAGCTTGGGGGTGATAAGATGTGGTCAATTTATGTTCAACCCCTAAGCGTTGCATCAATTTGCGAAAGGT
>MNCI01021351.1:43231-80631 GCA_015680685.1 Gnetum montanum | reverse complement strand
GACCTTGATCCAATCGGTTACTGTATGTGTTAACATAACTGTATGCATTGGGCGCGATTTCTCTGTCGAAGGGTTTCCCGAAACCTTATTTGGTATGGAGGTGTTTAGATGCTCAACTACTTGTGAAGGCGAGGGTTTGGTTGGATTGCTGGTCCTAAGGAAAGGTCTTTTTGGTGTATGATTGTTAGAATAAATCTAATGTCACAAGATATGTACAAAGCCTAGAATCTTCCTCCACCAAAGAAAAGTAACATTCAACTAAAGCTTGCAAATTAGTCAATCACTATTCCACTTGGACAACTTGAAGATGTCATCACCACCATAAGTAGCTAGTCTTACACTAATGACTTCTTAGTTATATATATGGGAAAAACAAAGGAGAATTTTATATAATTATGGAAAGATCATGGCTTAGCATTATGCATGCTAAGTCAGGGATCAAAGACTTTTCCTTGGAAATTTCCAAGAAAGATGAAGTTGAAATGGTACAACAATACTAAGTTCCATGTATTGCATACAATGATAATGAGTGCAATTGTATGTAAGAAATTTGGGCAATAAAAAACAACACCATTATAGTATGCAATGCATGTGTAGAAAATATGTGTACAAAAGTGTCTATATGTAGCAACCATCCAACAAGAAGTCACCTAATAACTAATACTTAAAGACAACACTGAATCCAATGTATGCATGGAACCTACAAGTAGAATCACAAGTGTCTATGCAAAAGAAATCAATAAGTTGGAATAGCTTAAAAGACAACCTCTTCACATTGAATTATTTCATGAAGAAGATACTGAATGGGGAAGACTACAAATGCAAGAGACACAAGGACTAGAACCTTTAGAACTAAAACCCTACTAGATACACTTGAATATTCTTTTTTGAAAAATAAGAAACTAATAATTATAAATGTTAAACCTGATAAAGAATAGAAGAGAAAATTATTAGAAGTGGTAAATAAATGGCCAACTGGATTTGCATGGTCCTATGAGGAGATCACTAGAATTGATCCATGTATATGCCAACATCGAATTTATACAAGTCTAGCTATCAAACCACACTACCAACCTCAAAGAAGGTTAAACCCAAAGCTTAAAGAAGTTGTCAAACAAGAATTAGAAAAATTGTTGAAAGTAGGGTTTATCTATCCAATAGCAAACAATGAATGGGGTAGCCCATTAATCATTGTACCAAAGAAGGATGGCAAATGGAGAGCTTGTACTAATTTCATATTATTAAATGTGGCAACATTCAAGGACCATTTTCCTCTTCCATTTGTTAACCAAGTCTAAATACTATAGTAGGACACCAATGTTACAGCTTTCTAAATGGCTATAGTGGCTATATTCAAATCCACATTGCACCAGAAGACCAAAAATGACCACATTTACTAGTTCATGGGGGACATTTGCATACA
This sequence comes from Gnetum montanum, assembly GCA_015680685.1. Taxonomy (NCBI): domain Eukaryota; kingdom Viridiplantae; phylum Streptophyta; class Gnetopsida; order Gnetales; family Gnetaceae; genus Gnetum; species Gnetum montanum. The sequence goes on along the minus strand of MNCI01021351.1, from coordinate 79,208 downwards.
AGTAGATGCCCTTTGGTTTGTGTAATGCACCTACTACATTCTAGAGACTTGTACTCAACATCTTCTAGAAGAAAATTAGTAATGGGGTTGAGGTCTTTATGGATGACTTCTCCACATATAGGCTAGATTTTAAACAAGCCTTCGATCATTTAGATTAGGTACTAAAGATATGTGTAGAAATCAATCTAAATCTCATTTGGCAAAAAAATCCATTTAATGATTCAACATGGTATAGTTCTGGGGCATAGAGTATCTCACAAAGGAATAGAGGTAGATCCTAAGAAGATCATATTCATCTAAAACATCACTTAGAGGTCACAAACTATTAAGGATATCATATCCTTTCTTAGCCACACTAGATATTATAGAATATTTATTAAAAATTTCTCAAAAATTACAAAACCACTAGTAGAACTCACAAATGAAGATGCATCATTTCACTAGATAGAACTATGTAAGAAAGCATTTAAGACATTAAAATAGAAACTAATTGAAACACAAATCCTATGAGCTCTAGATTGATCCAAACCCTTCCACATAATGATAGATGTTTCAAAAAATGCACTGGGAGTAATACTAACTCAACTAGATAACAAAAGATGACCTTATTACATATACTATGCTAGTCAAAGCATCACTAGGGCACAACTTAATTACACCACTACAGAAAAGGAGCTTATGGTTGTGGTGTATACACTTGACAAACATAGACATTTTGTGCTTAGGTATCCTATTTATCCACAACGATCATAGTGCTATCATATGTCTAATGAATAAACTAGTAGTTAGTCAAAGGGTGATAATATGGCTCATAATATTACAAGAATTTGACATCACCATGATAGATAAAAAGAGAAATGAAAATGTTGTAGCTAATCATCTATCTAGACTCATATGGGAATTGCAAGACAATGATGAACCATTATTAGATCAATTTCCCAATGAAAATATATTCACAAGAACAACAATTGCTACAACCTCAACAAAGAATTTATGAATCTCTGATTATACAACCTAACTCACTACATAAAAACTTCTTGTTAAGTGGGACAAGAAAAAAAAGGAGCAGTCCCTCCACCAAGCCAAACAATATATGGAAATTAATGGGAATCTCCATAATATTGTACTAATGGACTAATCAAATGATGTGTTCCTAGAGAAAACTAGCAAAGAACCTTGCAAGATGTACATGGAGGACCATGTGGTGGTCACAATGTAGGATGAAGAATAGCACTTAAACTGCTAAAGGTAAACTACTTCTAGCCTACCATATTTAGAGATGAACATCAATTTTTCCAATCTTGTGAGAGGTGTTAACATAATGGAGGATTAACACTTAGAAACAAAGGTTCACAATAGTGGATACAACCATTGGAATCATTTAGTATTTGGAAAATTGATTTTATGGGGTCCATCATGCTAATGTCCAGTGAAAAATCATATATTATAGTGATAGTTGAGTATTGCACAAAGTAAGCAAAAGCAGCTATAGTCAAGGATTTCATAGCCAAAACAACTGCTAAGTTCTATCAACAACACGTGGCAAATATATTTGGATTGTCATGCATGCTCATATTAGACAACAAGACTCCTTTTATAGGAACTACATTCAAAAAGCTAATGCAACAACTTGGGGTGACTCACAAGCTAACTACACTATACCATTCTCGAGAAAGCAATCAAGTAGAAGTGACTAACCAATACATAACTAAACCATACATAATAAAGCTACTACTAGTCTATGTGGGAAGACATCAAACTATGATCAACATATAATTGTTTAGGTGTCACAACTAGTCCATCCACAAAGTTCAATTGGATCATGTGTACATGCTCATATTCATATGGTTGAGCATAGGGGTATCTTGCTGCTCATCATTGGCACCATTGTCAGGGATGGTGCTAGTTATCTAGATTAGTTATAATACACAAGATTTCTATAAAAGGGTATTAAAAATATATCTTTCGAGAAGTATTCAAACACACACCACAAATTAACAATAATGTCTCACTCACCTAGAAATTATTATGAACCATATAGCACACCTATTCATTGGAGAACTAATGAAATATACAATGAAGAAGATTGTAGTGATCCACCTTATGAAGGGGTTTTTCATGACCATGGCCACCCTAACAACACTCAAAGACTACATTCACCTAAGGTAAACAATCTTGAAGAAGATGCCATCAGTCCTAAACTAAGGAAGGCCTTAAGGCCTAAGACCTCCTCAGTACTTAGAAATGATAAACCAAGGGACCTTGAGGAACATTATAGAAGCCTTGGATATCCTACCAATTCTTCCTTTTCATCTTCCCCCTCAACTTCAATGTCTAGTTCTAACAAAGATGAATGTAGGTATAGAGATAGAGCTCCACAAAAGGGTCAAAATAAAAGTAAAAATCAAACCCACATACACACTCAAGGTCATCAACATGAACACACATCCCATCATCACCATCAATCAAATAGAGATTTTAATCACAACTTATCTGACAATGATAAACCCCTATTAATCCCTACAAGCCTAATGCACATCACAGAGGCCATTAGGATATCTCATAGGCATTGCAAGAAGAGTTGAGTACCTAAGCTCAACCTGAATAATATTCCAAAATTTGCAAGAGTCTATGATTTAGATCTACAACATCATTTACAAGCCTTCCATGATGCTTGTGTGCTCAACAATGTGGACAGTAAATGGCAAAAGCTTAAGCACTTTCCTAGGATACTAATTGATAAATCCAAAGTGTGGTATAGATCATTGGAATTAAATTCAATCAAATGATGGTCAACCATGTTAGAACTTTTCAATAAAAGATACCAGACCTATGCATAAGTGTCTACCTTGAGGACAAATCCAAAGATGGAAAGAAGAACAACAAGAACCCTTGGACATGANCCAAAGATGGAAAGAAGAACAACAAGAACCCTTGGACATGGCCTTAGATAGTATGCCTTACTAAATAAATGTCTAGGTCATAGGTTCTCCAAGAAAGAGTAAATACTTCACATTATAGATGGGCTTAGCAATAAAACAAGGGTGAACCTTGGAAAGTATGCCCACGGACAACTATATAAGCTCCAAGCCCACCAAGTCAAAGAACTAATAAAGCATCTAGTGAAAGAAGAGAGAGAATTATCTAAATGGGAGAATGCCAAAGCATTTGAGTAAGACCCAACTCTAGAAATAACAAAGGTTCAAAACTACAAGGAAGAGGAAGCAACCAATTCTAAAAAGGTGATACAGTCCCAACCTTTGCCAATATAGAAATCAATAGATGAAATTGAGGCAAAGCATAACAAGATGACCATATGGACAAATGAACAAAGTGTGAATTTCGAAGACACTGTCAAGGAGAGGGTCATCCAAAATAAACTTGGCAATTGAAACAAACAGAGGGCATAGAAATTAGAAATGGTTAAGAGAACTATTCGGCAACTAGGAAGAATGGCTAAGGGTAACAAGGACAAAGGCTTAATTACAAATAATGAGGATGGATGTGATGTCTATTTATATGACCATCCAAAGGGCCATTGCCCAGTCTTGTCACATCTCTATGAGCATTGGGTAGGGAAGCTACATCCAAAATTTGTACAAAGGTATTGATTTAGGCACATCCCTGTTCCATAAGGTAATTATGAACAACCCCATAACCCATTGTACTATCCTAAGGAGAGCTATTACCAGCCTCAACACTTTGCTCCACTACCATGGCAAAACTCATAGGCGTGGGGGAGGCCACCTTTTAGCTAGCCACATCCTTTCTATCCACTAAAACCAAATGTCTATTATGTTCAACACCTTGTTTCTCCAACTAGTTCTGAACCCTCTACCTCCAATTGCCATTATCACTCTCCTGAGTACCATCAACCTATGTCTTCTTCTGAGGGATCACCACCTCATACTTCTCACACTTCTCCTCACCCTCAGTATTCTCATCCTTCACCTCCTTCTACACTACCATCAAATGTATCGAACGGTTTTGCACCACCGTGCCAACCAACAGATATAACTTATGCTGCTGCTATTAACAAAAGTAGGTTCCCTATGCAACGTTGGAAGCATCCCTTCTTTAGACATGGCCGTAGGAAAAATAATCATGCTTCCAAACCTACTCCATCTTCTAAACTAGTCCAAGGTCAACCTAGTACCACACCTTCCTTAGCTCCATCAACAACCCCTATAGCTATACCTAGGTCTCCACCTCACACTCCAACATCCACATGATCCAGTGAATTCACCAATGTGAAGGGACATACAAATCCATGCATACTACCATATATTCAATGGTGTCATAGTGGGCTAGATTTCCCTCGTAATGTACACACAACATCTAACCTACCCCACTATGCTTTCTATAATTAGGTGTGTGACCAACAATTTTTCTACCTAGCCACCATACCACCAATAGACACCCAATGGCTGGGGCATGAAGGTTTTCTAATGTTTCATACATGCATGGATCCTATTCATCCACTTATTAATCCTAGCCACAACCAAATGTTTAGTCATGGGGGTTACCCTCCATTCTAATTTCCAAGATTCTTAAGTGTTATTTTATCTTTTTGTTTTATGATTTTTTTCTCATTTCTCTATTTCTTTTACATTTTGTAATTATTTTTTTTTTCAATTTTCCATTATAATCTTGACTGTGAATAAGTTGATTATGTTACCCATTAAGGTGAGGTTTTTCTCTATGTTGCCTAGTCATAAGGGACTAATTATTCAAACATTGAGATCATGACATCCATCCACCTATTCCATTAATAAGAGGTTCATGCTTTGGTCACAATGGTAATATTTTTCATCATCCAACTATAAATAATTTGATAATAATTGTGTCTGGAGAGATGGCTGAAGGATCAAGGTGGAATGACAAGGGTGTGACATTAAGGGGATTCGTAAATTTTCTTTGGCTACTTCCATATGTTCTATCATGTTGCTGAGGTTGTGACTATATCCTTGTAGATCTAATGAAAAATGGAAGTAAGAGCAACTCAAAATGGTACTAAATAAGCTTCTGTGGGTCCCACTAGAAATACATGTACCCATACCTAAAGGTAGGAAACTTCATAGAGTCAAAATAAATAAATAATAAAAGTGTACCACCATGATGCTCCTCCCTTGAACAAAACACCAAGTGATGTTACTCCTTGCAACTCTAGTAGACTTATGGTTGTTTGTCAATGGGATGAAGCGATTGCAGTGTCACTGCAATGTAGTATAGACTTGGTCTGAAACTTGGAAAGCTACACCCATGGTTCTTTAACCACTAATTACACACAAGATTCCATTGTGACCATCATTAGAAACCTCATGCCCCAATTTCTACGATCCCTTCTACAATCCATCTTATCTCATTGTCTGAATGTTCATAACTTGTAATTGGTGTAATGTGGAGTTATTATTTCAACTCAGTGGTTCTAACATGTGTGTTTTGTTCACAGGTATATGTTTCATTCAACTTCTCTAGTGCCCATGAAAATTAGAGGTGTGATTCCACAAGGACATTGATGAGACGTGATTTGCATGAGCCACGATATCGCATCCCATGCGATATCACGTATGCGATATCGCATCGTCCCTTGCGATGTCGCGTACGTGATATCGCGGTCCATCGCCAAATCTATAAATAAGAGGCAGCACTCCCCTTATTTCCCATCCTAGGATAAAAGTAGAAAAACTCTGGTAGATTTATCACTCTAGAGATAGAATATTTTTCATGTGCCCACAGTAGGAGTCCCCAAGTGAAAGGATCTTTATTCGAGCAACATTATACCTGAACGCAAGTTGTGTACGGCAATAAAGATGAGCTTTGTGGATAAACCTTACAGTGCATGGCATAGGATTTTATTACTTGTTATTTCTTACATGTTATTTCCTACCTATTATTTATTACCCTATAGTAGTGCGACATGAGTATGACTTGATTACGAGCATTTAAGGATGTGTACGGCTAATCAAGGAATTGACTGCTCATCGTGATTAGATTCTCTCATCCTCAACTCCTAGAATGCGGAATGAGTACGACTTGATTATGAGCATCTAAGGATGTGTACAGCTAGTCAAGGAACGGATGCTCATTACATTTAGGCTAGTTAAGTACCTCAGTATGACCACTTCGAGCACGTGCGTTACACGTGGTGATCCCAGTAAAGATTAGTGTTTGGTAGCCGCGGTTGCATAGTTTAGGGTGTGTACGGTAAGTGGGAACGGATGCTAATGCTAGTTAATTTAGACTTAGTCATTAGTTAGAATTAGTTAGTTTCTCAACCCTTCACCTCGATAACATAGGAGAAAACACATAAAAGATATAAAAATCATATACCTCGGACTTACTTAACCATACACCGTGACAACTACAAGTAAGTCTGGGAAGACAACGAATGATTAACCCCAAGTGTTCCATGGGGCGTGTAGGCATTTAGTCTATGGAGTTCAACCAGATTGTGCGTGCTACACTCATTTCATATGGTTGAGTGTAGGGGTACCTCGCCACTCATCATTGGCGCCGTTTCCGGGGACTAAGTGTTTGTGCGCCATATAGAACATAAGGATATCATTCACATCGTTGTGAGCCTTAACGAACCTTCAGGTTAATCAAAAGAGACAATTTTATAACAGTGAAATTAGCACATCGATAAATCAAAATGTCTTCTTCTCATAAGAGCAACTCACCACCTAAGAACCATACACGAGACAGTTGGCAACATAAAACACATAACCAAAACCAGCTGGTGCCTCAACAATATAAGTTGACATATACTCATCCCGATGAGTATATCCCCAACTTAACTTTTATTCTCCATCAAGACGAACAGATGTGCTGGAGAGATTTGCAAGGTAACATTGTGTTACCCCCAAATCGGGTAGTCCCTAACATGCTTTTCTATGCTTTGGCACATATTGGCATGACAAAATTGTACGGTGAATACGTTGCAGACGATTTTGACATGAGGGATTATTATCCCACAAATGCCCAACATATGAGGGACTTAAGGTAGGAGAGTCAACATACACTGCTGAAGGGCAAAGGTCTGCACGTCCTTAGTGAAATAGAAGATGAGGAACCCCTTATAACAGGTTCTTTAGCAAACGATGTTCCCCCTCCTAACGATGATGAGGAGGTTGGGTATCAGAATCTACGATCAACAATACATAATCATGGTTCTGATGCCTGTGAACACCAACTGTTCACAGAGGGAACAACCACTCATGCTAAGGATGGGCACTTAGATCATCATCACGATCGGGGCTGGAGGAGCAAAAGAGAAGATAGGAAACATCGTCATGGCGATGGTTCCCCTTCTTCTTCTCATTCATCCCATCACTCACCCTCTCCTTCCACATCTGGGTGCAGCCATCATGAACATAATGGAGAGGATAAAAGTAAGAAAAATGAGAAACCTTGATGAGAGAGTCGAGAGAGAGGACAAGGGCAAGGACGTATGGAGAGTAGGGAACAACATAGACATCACAGGTGTCATGAAAGAGATGACCATGATGAGCCCCTACTCACAACCTGAAGTATGCTTGACATAACGGAGGTAGTTAGAATTCACACAAGGCATTTAAAGGATAGTCAAATCAAACGTTTAGACATGAACAATATTCCATGATTTTAAGGGGGATATAATGATGATCCCCAAAATCATTTACAGGCATTCCACGATGCCTGTGCCTTGAAGAATATAGAAAATGAGTGGAAAAAACTTAAGTTGTTCCCAAGGACACTCACCAAGGAAGCAGAGAGCTAGTACTGGTCCTTAGAATCGGAAACCATCAGGAGGTGGAGTACGATGCTAGAATTGTTCAACGATAAGTATCAGACGTACTCCAGAGTGTCCAATTTGCATAAGCAGATCCAAGGCTGGAAGCAAGGAACTCATGAACCCTTGGATGCTTCCATGGCCTACTACTACACATTGTTACATCATTGCCCAGGCCATGGGTACGTTCAGCGAGATCAACTTTGCCACATCGTGGATGGGCTAAGGCATGAAACCAGAAGAACCCTTGGGACTTACACCCAAGGGAGACTCTCACAACTTAGATCCCATGAAGTGCATCGCTTGTTGGAACAAGTAGTAAAAGAAGAAGGTGAGCTATGAAAAAGGAAAAGTGTGGAAGAATACAACTGTGATCTCTCCCTTTGGAAAAAGGGAGTGAAATTTTGTGATGAAGAGGATGAGTCACTAATCAAAGAGTTGGTGAAAAGGAAGACCTTGCCGCTTCAAAAGCTCACAACAGAAATAATGGCTAAGGTAGACGACNCTACTTATGGTGGTGATGACATCTTCAAGTTGTCCAAGTGGAATAGTGATTGACTAATTTGCAAGCTTTAGTTGAATGTTACTTTTCTTTGGTGGAGGAAGATTCTAGGCTTTGTACATATCTTGTGACATTAGATTTACTCTTAATACAAAATCTAGTAGAGCCTTGAAGGATTTATATCCTACTATCTTGAGATATACTAAGGAACTTCCAAGATCTATTCTCTGCTTGGAAAGTACTCCTACATTAGTCCAATATATTACAGTTTGAGTGAGCATGATAGTGGTCAAATTTATGTNAAATCACTAACTCCAATGTGGCTATGGACTTTGACATAGACGATGAGGGTGGATGTGAGATTTGCCACTATGACCATCCTAAGGGATGTTGCCCCATTATCTCACATCTACAGGAGTCTGGGATGTATGCGCTTAATCCAAGACTCAACCGCCGGAAAACACCCCGAAGGTTACCTTATCCACAAGGTAACCCAAGGCAATTCCACCAACCACTAATATATTATCCAAGTGGAACTCCACCACAACCCATCGGACAACATCAGTAGTGGAAATACCCACAGCCATGGGGGATGCCACTGCCAACACAACAGTACCCTTATCGGTAGCCTAATTCTTATGGTTATTATGTACAACAGCCAATTTCCCCAGGTGACTCTATGGGTCACATAAACCCTCCAGGTTACTACTGAGTTCAGGAGTATTTTAGGACTCCTTCTCCTTCAGGAAACGCTCCATACCCACACTATCCTCCAAATCCATCTGCATCTCTTGTGCCAGTAGTCCCACCGCCAACCGCTCCAACAATTCCCACTCAACTGCAACAACCCAACACTGCGAGGGCTGTAGGATGTGGAAGTAGAGTGTTTCCTTGAGCAGTATGGGTAGATGGGTTGGATGTAGGTGAAGACCCCATCCTTTGAGTCCTTTCTAGACGTGTTGTAAAACATGGATCTTTCCTAGATCTAGGTTCATTTACCATTGCATCTTCTTGTTTATTAAGTATTTTGGTAGCACTCTTTTACTGCAGTCATGTTGGTAGTTCTCCTTGCATAACCAATTCCAACACTAATTATAGGAAGTTGGGAGCTTAGACTAATGAACCAGCCATTGGTTGGTCTGCATAAGAACTAGGATCCATTCACGAAGTATCGGATCTATGATATTTCAGTGGATAGTAGTGAGAGTAGGTGCGGATTGATGCATTTCTTGGAGAGATTTGACATTATGTAACATACATAAGGATCTAGTTGCCTATATGAATATTGATCCTTTAGTGATGGCATACCCCACATTTGTGGTTGTTGGTACGATTGCTTGTATTACTCCTGTGATTGAGGATAGGCTCTACTTGGATAATATGATGGTTGATAATGTTGTTTAAATTTATTCTGTGTAAGGTAATCATCTTGGCATATATTTCTTGACAAATTTTGGATTATGTGCGTATGCCCTAGATTCTTGCAATTGGTCCATAACAAGATAACATCCTTTAGGATGTTCATATTGACATAATTTACATCCTAATTCATCTTTTGAACTAGAGTCTATTAATTCTTCAATTGCAGCAACTTTTTCTTTATGTCTATAGCTTTCTTATCTAGTATCTCTTCTTTTCTTTGTTTCTTTATTTTTGTTCAGAGCTTGTTCAACCTTTTCCTATACTAGCTTAAGTGTAATAGCAAAGTTTTCATTCATGGAATCCCAAATTTTCTCTACCTTAGTCTTAATGCCATTGACTAATTTTTGGATGGGTATAGTCTTCCTTTAGATTGTTTTCTCAAAAGTTTCTTCTTCTTTTCTTTCACATATTCTCACATTCTTTTTCCTCATTACGAGATCTCAATTGTACTCTTTAGCTAATTCTCTTTTCTTTAATTCTTCTTTCTCTTTGGGTACATACTCTATTAATCTTTGAATTTTATGGCCTATCATTTCTAATAACTTGCCTTGGGCATATACTCTAAGAGTTTCTCTAGTATTTTTCCTTAACCCATCATTGATATGTCTAAGTTGTTCCCTTTGACAAAATCCATGGCCTAGGCATCTTTGTAATAATGAATAGTACCTGCCCATTGCCACATTAAGGGATTTATGTATCCCTTGCATCCATCCTTCAATTTGTTTTCTTAAATTGGACACTTTAGAATAAGTTTGATACTTTTCCTTAAAGAGCTTTAGCATGGTACTTCATCTTTGGATTGATTCTAGTTCTAAGGATTTGTACTAGCTCTTTACTTCTTTAATGAGTATTCTAGGAAACAACTTTAATTTTTTCCAATCATTCTCAATGTTGTGAAGAACACAAGCATTATGAAAGGCTTGAATATGGTGCTATGGATCTGCATTGTATCCACCTTCAAATTTGGGGGTGTTATTCATATCTAGTCTCTTTATGCAACTATCCCTTACATGCCTGGTAGGGATGTACACTACTTCTCTGATATTGATCATGTTGTGAGTGGCTAGTAGGGGTTCTTCATAATTTTTATTTTCATAAGCTCTATTATAGTGGTGACCCCTTCATTGCCCATAATGCTCTCTTTCTTTATGTTTGATCCTATCTCTTCTTTGTTCAGAGTTGTTTTCTTCTTCCTCATGATGTCTTCCTCAATGCTCATGTCTCTCAGGATCCCTTCATGCTTCCTTATCATGATACCTCATTCTTCTTTCTCTTTCATCATAATCTCTAGATGAGAGTGAGGATAAAGAGGAAGAATTTGGAGAATGGTGCTAGTTGGTTCTCCTTTTATGACTCCTTGATTTATCCCTTTTTGATTCAATGGAGGTTCTAGGCCTTGAACTCCTCCTAAGTATGGAGTCTTTCTTATCTCCTATAGGTGTTTTCTTGATGAATGTAATTGTATCTTGATGAGACATTCAATATGGATAATAGGTGTTTAATATTAATATCCATGGGTTTGATAAAATTTCTCTATATGAAACATTACATTGTCTCTTTCCTACAAGAAAACTGTTTGTGGTACTTTATTTTCCTTTCAAGTTATGCCTTGTTTCCATAGTGGCATCCCTTCTTTCTTGAGCTCCTATTGATTGGTATGGTCAGGTCATATGCTTTGTAATATGGTACCCTTCCTATACATAGCTAAGGTTTGATCATATGAGGGTTTCCTACAACATCGATGTTGTAGAACATTTTGGAGGTAAAATGATGTTACCTTGTAAATCTCTCCACCTTAGTTGTTCATCCTAGTAAAAGATAAATGTAAAATTAAGGTAATATGGATTGGTATGATCATAAGATATTCTATTTTACATGGGTGCACTCCAATTATCCTTTGTCATAACTCTTTTAAATTTCATTAGCTGATGGTTATTTCTCTTTAAGTGTAGAAGCCATATTATGTTTTTAATGCTTTTAAGTATGTATGTGTGTTAAAAGAATTAACTCAAGTGTGAAAGATAAACTTTGTAATTCTTAACACAATAAACTCTATAAAATTAACTAATATGAAAACATTGATACATCCTTGGCAATGGTGCCAACGATAAGTGGTTGGATATTCCAACACTCTACCATAAAAGTTATGAGTGCACATACATGACTAGATTGTAATTTGTGGATAGATAATGTAGGTATGCTAGTGGCTAATAGTTGGTTCATGGTCCTTGTCTTCTAACATTGAGTTAGTAAATGCAAGTAGTATGATTTAACTCTTAGTGAAGCATATGATATCATGATGTTTTTAGTTGAAATTAATCCTAAGTGCTTTCATAATGAAAAATGAGAATCTAATTTGAATCTAAGTGATAATAGAAATGTAAATCTATCCTAGCCTATGATGATAAGCATACACTCCTAGCTTTTCCTAAATGCCCTAGGCTCATGTAACTATTACTATAATTATCATGTGAATTCACTACTAAGCAAACCAATTGAAGTCACTACTATGTTGTACTTATACCACCCTACTAAGAATTACACTTAACATTCAAAACTAGTTGTACTTATACCACCCTACTAAGAGATATTAGTAAAGTAAATTATTCAAGAAATGTAAATAACATAAAAGTAAGTATGTTGGAAAGGAAAACTAATCTAAGTAAGTAAAATAAGTAGCATGTTGCAATGGTAAGAAAAAATCTTGATCTTTATTATCGATCATGAATTATGTCTAGGTACAATCCACTTGAATTATGTCTAGGGCATTCACTTCTAAATGTAATTCTAAGTGTAACTCATAAAAAGAAACTACAAGAATTTTTCGAAGTGTTGTAAAAAAGTTATCCCAACAATGCGATGGTAGGTTGGTCTTTATAGTCATGACCAGAGCCCACTGACTCATATCTATGATGATGTAAGCAGAGCTATGATATTGTAGATATGATATTGCATCATTTGACTTAATGGATTTTATCACTAGTATAATAAAGATCCAAATATATAAAAGAGTTCACTATTTCTATATTTGTAGATTCAAAATTAAAATTAAAATTAATATAGAAAGAAAAAAAAATTGATATTAAGATTGTCTACTTAGATGTATAACCTTACAATTCATATTTTGGAAAAATAGGTGAAGAAAATTAATTATTAATAGGAAGAAAAAACCTATGCCTAATAACATTTACATCACTCTTCAACATCCATACTTGAACTTAAAACAACAAAAGAATTGAGATAGTGAGTTGTGGCCTCATACCAATATTTGTATCAAAGCAAGAAAATGGTAGCACATCTTTTAGAAGATATTCACTTCATTACTTATTACTAATCTTATGTTTAGAATCTTTACCATCAACTATAATCTTATTATTGATACTAGTTTTAATTTTTAACGTAATACTATTCTTATCGAACAAGGAAAAATTTTCCTTACAAGCTATCTATTTGTGCTACTTAATATTTTCTCTAATATTAGTAAAAATAGGAATTTTTGTCTTCTCTGAATTCTTTATTATTATTTGATCATTTTTATCATTGATATTAACTTGATGTTTCATATCTTCAATTTCATATTATTTTTTGTCTTCAACTTTAGTATATTTTTTATTTTCTTCAAAATATTTTTTCTTAAGCAGAAAAGGCCAAGCATTAAATAAATGCTTTCAAAGTGAAAAAAATTTCAAGAATTAGGAAGATTATAATATGTAATTAGTTAAATATAATTCTTTCTATTTGCTTGGAATACCAATTCCTTTCTATAATTGAAATGATTAATTTAAACAAAAAGAAAACATCTATGAAAACTAAAAGCTATAGAAATAGACTCAATATGCTTAATGAGACCAAGAAAACTAATAATTTCTTAATTAGCTTTCTAAAAATAGATTATATAACTTAATAAAATATAGAAATTTATTATATTCTCCATACTAGATATCATAATTTAGAGCCCACTTGTGAATGATTAACATTGCATGATTATATAAAATAGACCTTATATTTAGGACACTACACCATCAAAGAATTATCTAACTCAACAAGTAGAAAAAAATGAAAATAATACCTAACATAAAAGACTTGAATGTTAGTTTTTTCATTACATTATTTAACTATAAAACGAAACTTCAATTATAAAGAAAGTGATCCAAAATTGGAATGAACACATTATGATGAAAGATCAGCAACCAATGACTCATATACATCTTCAAGAAGAACAAAATAAGGTGTCTTAGTTTCATCAACACCATTAGAAGAAGGCATTACAATTTTTTCTTATAAGATTATAAACATGCATTTTGAGAATTAGAATAAATTTCCACATTCATAGAAGAAGTATAAAATTCAACATTGGTTGAAGCAGTTAGGAGTTATGTAAATGTCCCTATAGGAGAATTTTATAGAAATTAGAGTTATTGGAGAAAAATGATATTTGCTAAAGATGCATTAGATCTACTAAATAAAATTAGATTTTTTAGAGAAATATGAGATCCACTGAAAAATCAGATTCACTATAAAAACTCAAATTTGCTTTTTTTTTACTAACATTATAATAAATATGTGGTAATGAGAGGTGGTTGAATAATTATCTTACAAGTATTATGCAATAAAGAAATAAATTAATTTAAAAGACATTCATAAGTTGGTTAGGTAACTAAGTTTTAGCAAAGTTATAATCAATGTACAAGGCAAGAAAAAAATTATTTAGAATGAATTAAGAGTAACTAGTTAAATCTAGAAGGTTGCTATCTATTAGTTGTACTCTTAATGAGATGTTTCATTTTCATTAGCAAACTTCATTTGATTTCACGTCATTTTTAAAGATAGAAACTGAAAGATAGATGCAATTTCCTAGAGAGGAACACACATGTAGGATATGTTTATTAGGAGATTTTGAGAATGAGCATTAGATTTTTCTTAGTTTTTCTCAACTAAACATTTGAGACAAAAATATAATATTACAACAAAAAGTCTATATGGGATTTTTTATTTCATCTAGTATTAGTTAGTCACTTTGTTGAGTCAATGTTTAACTTTCATGAAATAAATATAATATCTTTCTAATGGATCCTTTGGGTCTTCAAAGATAATAAACCCTCAATGGTAGTTTTAGTTTCATATTAAATATGTATGAATGAATGGTGACTTAATCATTGTCTAACAAGTATAATGCAAGAGAGAAATTACAAGGTCAAGTCAAATTTCAAAATTTGGACAAGGTTTTTAGGATGAAGACATTTGTTAATTATTGCACAAGATCTACATCAAAGGGTTCTTGTTGGGAGGGATTTAAGAAAACCATTATTCAATAAAATCATAAGGTCATGAATTATAAAATGAAGTAGCTTTCATATCCAAATGTTTGTCTTTAATATCCTAATAAAAGTGAAATTGAATTTTTGTTACATTTATAGATCCTATGGATCTATTCGATTATAGAAAGATATATGATAAAATCTAATTAAAAAATTACTAAGTGTTCTTGGTAACATTTGGAACAAAACCAAATTTGTAGTTACAATATTCCATCTATGTCTAATGTGCTTCAATGCAGGACACTGTTGAAAAATGTGACATTCATCTTCAATGCTTTTTTTTATTACATAGTCTACATATTCATTCTTCAAAAGGAATTTTCAGATATCTACATGTTTCAACTTTCAAAATTTGAGGTTCCATTTGTGCTCTACTAATTGTACATCATAACTAATGAGGAATAACAATAAATAAATAATTTGCCTTTAAATTAAGGCCTCTCCTAATACTATTTAAATAGAAATGTTTTTTCCTTCTATAGTTTCCCAAAGTTTTGAAATACTTCTAGTTTTACCAAACTACAAACCTGGTTAGGATCATAATGGAGAATGTACTATTGAATATTCCATTTATTAAGCCATAGAACTCCCTCATGAAATGATCCTTTATTAGGGATTTCCATTATAACTTTTTTGGAATATTTATTGAAAAGAGGTTTTTTATTATATTTGGAAAATTTTAATTTCAATCTCCACAATTTTATTTGAACTTCTCATTTTAAATCCTCCATTATTACTTCAAATGTCGATAGTACATGTAACATCATTACATGGTAGTAAAAAACATTTGTTTAATGTCTTACAATTAATTTTGGATTCTCCTAACATACTCTACTAATGCTTATTTATTTGAAAATCACTTATTGATTATAAATTAATGTATTTTCAAATGATACCCATGAATATCTCTACAAGGACCATGTAATTGACTATTTATTTTTATTCCAATTAATGAGGATTCATCTAACATGTTATAGTAACACTCATTTATCTATGAAGGACTATCTAACTTAAAATTAATTTATTGGGAAATGATGAACATGAATGTATTTAAGATGATCATATAATTCAGTCTCCATTTTCAATCAAAATTTCAACAATTAATACATTTAATGTTTTTCATTGAAATTTAAAAGTTCCTAAATCATGAATTGATCATACATGGGATTTATAATCATCAAAAAAAGTACATGAATTATATTTCCTGGGCTAAATAAAGTTTCATTTGTCTTCATCAATAATTTTATCATTGGTATTATCTACTATTATCACATGCTTCCATTTATACCCATTATTATATTTTTCGAAAACACATTCTAAACGCTTATAAAAAAATTGGAACCATAGTGCCTTTATGATAAAGTTATTTACATTGAGACCAACACCAAGTGAATTTTGGTTTTGTATCCATTCATTTCAAAAGATAATTTACTATTCTTTAAAGTATCATTGCCTGCGTTGATCACCAAAATGAAAATTCAAATCTTGCTTTGGCTAATTTATTGAGAAGATCTTGAACACTTGGTCAAATGATATAGTACTCTTTACCTAGCATGACATCATACTTTCTATTGTGCATATTCAGCTCTTTTGCATTTGACAAATGTACATATATTATGACTACACTATTCAAGTCTAGTATAACTAATTTTATTTTTTTAAATTTCTCGAACTAATCTTCAATCTTTTATAATTCATACATTAGCAGATCCTTTATGTTTCTATGTAAGAGATAACAAAAAATGACTTATCATCATCAACATCTAGTTTTTGTAATACAAGTGAAGTATATTTGTGCAAAATATTATAATTATTATAAATCAAAACTCAATAGAAAATAAATTATATTATATGATTTTATGAAAAATGATCTATTTAAATGTAAAAGAATTGAAAAGAATTCAACATTTTTTTTTCAAAAAATTCCATGATCATTTAATGATATAAGTTATAACCATCTTGTATGCTAATTAGAGATGTTTAATATGGAAATGGAAATGGAGATGCTTAATTATGTCCTTGTGAGGTCATAAAGGATTTATAGGATAAAATTTTTTTTATCACAATTCTTTGATTTGGTCATGATGGATCTTGAAAACTTCATCAAGAAAATGACCCAAAATTAACACCTCTAGCTTAGACAACTATCACAAATTTGTTACTTGAATTCTATATTTAAGTTTAAGAGTATTAAAGATAGGATAATTCAAAAAGATATTGATTTAGAGCCTACCTCAATAGATCCGGAAGGACCCATTCTACAATCTTCCTAAGCAATTCAACTTAGAAGCAAGAAGAAGATAATGAATTGAAGAAAATTCTCCTTTTATAAGAAAAGTTTCAAAATGTAGAGAATTACATCAAAGATGAGGATCCCAATGAAACTCACAACTCTCCCAAGGATCTTAGAGGCCACACATGTTCCCTCTCAATCCTTAATTACTTACAATGGAGCCAAAGATCAAGACAAGATACTTATAAGAGATTCTTTGAATCTCTCTCAAGTGATCTCCCTTGCCTCTCCCTCAATGCTTTTTACACAGGCTCTCTCTTGTACAAGCTTTGAAAATTTCTCTTGCACAAGTCCTTTCCTTGCATAAGATCACAAAAGACCAATCTTCTCTCTTGGACTAGCCTTCTCCTTTAGACTAACTTGCTTTCTTTGATTAGCCTAATTAGTTTTAGGCCTTTGATACCTTTTTATAGATTCTTGGTATGACCTTTCATCTTCCCTCTATTTTACCATTCAATATGATGTACATTAAAATATGTACAAGTCATCTTGGATAAACAGGAGACATCTTTTCCAAGCATAGAGATGTCAAAGGAGACATCCTAGAATTGGGTGAGATGTCTTAGCTGTTGGGAAGACATCTTGTAGGAGATGTCTTAGCTATTGAGGAGACGTCTTTCTTGTTAAGGCCAAAAATAAATATGCTTTTTTTGAGGTCTAGAACCTCCAGATGCCTCCAAATAAGTCCCCATAGATCCATGAACCCTTTAAACTCATTAGAATGAGCCCAAAAACACCTCAAAAGATGCTAAAATATCTTAGAATTATCATCAAAAGGTCAACAAAAGAAGAAACATACAAACATATTAAAAATACATTGAGGATTATAAAAGGGCTAGGTGATGTCCTAATCATCTCTCCCATCCTTAAAAGATCATGCTTAATAACCTTTTACAAGTTGGAAGGCATCATGCCCCCATGACGCAAGGCCATCATACTTAGCATAATAATCAAGACTCAATGCATTAGAAAAATGAGAATGAGTATCATTTTGGTTTTAAGCTTCTCTTGTTCATGGAGGGGTGTCCTCATGTTCCACTATGTTTTCTTTATTTGAGCATCTCCTTGGAATGCTTCCCTTGCATCCCCATAATGACTCAACCTACAACAAATGAAGAATAAGAAAAAGAAAAAAGATTAGAATTCCTTAATCCAACATCCTTTCTTCTCTTCTTTTTTCTCTACTTTACCTTCTTCCATTTAATGTTTGGAAGACTCTATTTCATCCTTCCTCCATCATTAGGATCACAAAAACCTGGATTATCTTCATGTTGTCCATCCATTTTATAGCCAAGATAATTAAATTCTTTAACACATTTGATAAATTCATTACAATCAATGTTCTCACCAACATCAATAATGGTCTTATTACAATGACTATGAAAATAGCCATAATCATGAAACGAATTACCATTATTAGTCTTTCTCTCACTAACAACGGTATCAAAATTCACAACATTACTCTCATTCTCATCACAATCCTTACAATGATCATGATGCTCATCATTACCATTGAATAAACTACTACCAAGCTAAAGTGAAATACTAGCATCCATCACACTAGCTTTAACATGAGAGACATTACTACCATCAACAAGGTAAAGCTTAAAATCACTTACCTATTCATGGCTTCTCCCATCCATCTTTGGTTCAACTTGATCTTCAACATGTGACTATCTAATGTCATTAAAGCTTAAAGATCCAAGATCTCAAATAGGTGTCCCCAATTCCAATGGCTTCTCCTCTTCAAAGGAATCATCAACAAGCTATTCATCCCACATTAGAGGTACCAACTCAAATGGTAAAATCTCCATGGATTTAACATTAGTTTCATTAAAAAAATTATTAAAGTAATCATTCTTCCACATACCTTGGCTAGAAGACTCATCTCTCTTTAATGAGATAGTCTTAACTTGGATTAAAATCTCCTTTCCCTTGCCAAAAGATATATAATAATTGCAAAAAGAATGAGTATCATACCTTCTAGCACTACCTTTAATCCTTCTTTAATAAATTCCTTTTCCACTCTTTTGGCTTTGATCATTTACCTTCCATGAATTATGAGGTAGGAACTCTCCTTAATCAGTAGCATACATCATCTTGAACTTTGAAGATCTCTTGGTCTCTTTGATGAAGCTCTTGATTTTCTCTTTAGAAATCTTTGAATATTGAGCACTATAAGAGATAACTGAGAACTTGTTTTTTCATTGATATCTAATTTACTAGACCTTTTATCTTTTGCCTTTCCTTGATGGCTAGAAGATATTCTCTCAAAGCTTCTTAGAATATTTCCCAAGTTAGTCTTGAATTTCTTCATATTCCTTTCTCTTGAAGGTTTTGCAAAATATTTATGCTTTTAGCCCTTGGATTTGGGGAGAACATCTTGCATCTCAACTACAAATACCTTAAAGAAGTTCTTGAACTCTTAAAGCTCTTGTCCAAGCTCTTGATTAGCCTTCTTCTTATGAACCATATCTTTTATAGGTCTAAATTCAAAACTTAAAAAAATAAGAATAATAACCAAAATAAAATGCATAAATATCCATAACAATATTTCTTTCATTCAAAGAAAACATCATGCTTAAACATAAAAGTGTAAATTTAAAGTAATTCACTTCAAAGCCTAGCCTTTCAAATAAATTGGTGCTCAAAAATCACAAAAGAAACTTGCCCTTATAAGATTTAAGAAATCTTAGGTTCTCCAAATGCTAAGTGCTTGTAAAGCATCAAAATTATTCAAAATTTCTTCAAAATCTTGATGAAGATCAACAATTCAAGTCTTGAAACTTCTAAACCAAGTGCACATATATGGATTCTTTTGAAAAAAATGCTTTGATATCAAGTTGATATAGAGCCTACCTTAATAGATCCCAAAAGAATGCATTTCATAACCTTCCTAAGCAATTTCAACTTAGAAGCAAGATTAAGACAATGAATTGGAAAAAAATCCTCTTTTTATAAGAAAAATCTTAAAATATTTAGAATTACATCAAAGATGAGGAGCTAGGCTAAACTCACAACTCTCCCAAGGATCTTAGAGATCATACATGTCTCATATTAATCCTCAATTGTTTACAATGGAGCCAAAGCTTAGGATAAGATAGTTAGTTATATGAGATTATCTAAACCTCTCTCAAGTGCTCTCCCTTACTTATTACTCAATTCTTCCTACACAAGCTCTAAAATTTCTCTTGCACAAGCCCTCTCCTTGCACAAGATCACAAAAGATTAGCCTTCTCTCTTAGACTAGTCTTTTCCTTGAGACTAACTTGCTTTCTTTGATTAGCCTCATAAGCCTTAAGCCTTTCATATTTATAGCTTCTTGGTGTGACCTTTCATCTTTCCTCCAATTTACCATTTAATTTGATGTCTGTTAAAATACATATAAGATGTCTTGGATAAATAGGAGACATCTTTCCCAAATGCAAAGATGTCAAAGAAAACATCTTGGAATTAGGTGAGATGTATTAGAAAATGCATCTTGGCTTTTGAGAAGACATCTTGCCTACTAAGGCCAAAAATAAAGATGCTTTTTTTAAGGTCTAAAATTTCCAAATTCCTTTAAACAAGTCCCATAGATCCTTGAATCCCCTAAAATCATTAAAATAAGCCCAAAACACTTCCAAAGATGCTAAAACATCCTAGAATCATCATCAAAAGGTCAACACAAGAAGACACAAAATAACACACACACACACACATATCTAAAATACATTGAGGATTACACAAGGACTAGGTAATGTCCTCATTAGATATGTTCTTCATCTTCCTCTATTGCATGTATATAAAATATGTAGATGCATTATTATCTTTGAAGATTAATCCATCTCTATGTTTTAATCAATAAATAATAAGGTTAATCCCAACCTTTTTCCAAAAAGAAAAAAATAGTGAGATCCCACATGAGCATGTGTGATTACCACTTGCTTTATTTATAAATAGTAGCAAATAAATAAGTAGGTATTTCTGTTAAAGATCCTTCTTGAATTTGCTACAAATAAAATTACTTTTTAGTACATGGTTATTCCCACATGTACTTTAACACCTTCTATTTGATCCATGTTTTCAAATCCTTAAAGCTCAAATTTAAATCTTTATATTCGATATTTCATTTTTGAAGTCATTTTCTCTTATCATTGAACCATACTTTTTATTGAGTGACTTTTTAAACTTCCATAGATACATGGACACTAGGCTTAGCAAGTATCCTTTTTTAAAACTCTAGAAATTTTTGAAGAGATGCAATTTCTATAAGTAGCATGTCTACTTTTGATAATGATATGTTATATGGAGTTTGAGCCTTTAGCCAAACTTCCTATATTAAAAATTATTTTTGGACATATTCTAAATGTTTTCATTATTCTTTAGGTAAATTAGGTCTCCAAGTTTCATAATCATATAATAGAACTAGTTGATCAAGTTAATTATATATTAAATATAGAAATTTTAGGTCAATGAAGATGTTAAATAAAGTATATAAAAGTTAACATCCTTGATTCTATCAAATATTGCTATTTTGAATAAATTTTTCTTGTGCTATTACTCAAGAACATAATTTGTACTAAATTATACAAATTTTGAATAGCATAGATAAGTTCTCTAGGAATATTAATATTTTTTAATTGCCTTGATATTTTATACTAAATAACAAAGTAATAAGCTTTGGAAAATGAAGTAGATTCACTCCAATATTAAAAAAACCTTCCAAACACTACATCTAGATATTTTACATCTAGATTTCAACTTAGCTTATATGTCCCCTATCTTCTAAGACATCTTTTTTAAGAGACTAGGTCTTAGACAAGGCGACCCCATGATCTCTAAGATATCTCCATAGAGACTAAAACTTACAAAAAAAAATACATAGGGAAATAAAAAGGGAATTAGAAGAGGTATTCCTACACCATCTCTCCCACTCTTCAAAAAGTAAACTCATGTAAATAAGGAAGTAGGGGTTGAAGTGATCCCCCACTCATGTAGTTTAGTTTTATGGATTCATATAGCATCATTAATATACTAATCCTCTAAATGGATCGAGTACTTATTTCTCTTCACTCCCTGAGTACTAGAAGCTTCCCTTTTCTTAAGTATGATTACCTTCCTCTTCATTGAATAGTTGGATTAATTAATAGCTTCCTTCAACTTATCAATGGTACACTATATTTTCTCCTCATCAACTGGTTCATGATAGTGCATAAGATCTAAAACATTAAATGAAAAGAAATACCAACATTGTTAGGTATATCAATCTCAAAAGCATTATTATTAATCTTGGCCTTAATTCCAAGGGGCCCCATCTTTGTAGCTTTCAACTTTGAGAAGTTAATATCATTCAACCATTTTCCCTTTAAGTGGACCTAAATCAACCAATTTACCAACAACAAAATTTAGCTTTCATTTGTTATCATTCCTCTTGAGGAATCTCTCTTCAATATTTTTCTTAAGATTTGATTTTACTTGTGCATGAAGATCCCTTATATCTTGTACAAAATTGGCACTAAGTTGAGCATTACCATCAAATCTCTTTAAGGTATCCATCACCTTTGGACAAAAACCATAGTTTATCTCAAATGGACTTTTATAAATAGCAACATGAAAAGCATAATTGTATGAAAAATTAGCATGACACAACAAAATTTTCCCCCTATTTGGATGTCCATCACACAAACATCTCAATTTTCTTAGCAGGGACTTATTCACCACCTTTATTTGGCCATTAAAAATTTCAATTTTGTTTCTAAAATTTTCTAAAGGAACCTTTAAAAATGACTAGTAAACTTGAATTTTCTATCACTAACAATATTCAAAGAAATTCCATGCAACATCACAACATGCTAGAAAAATGAATTTGCAACATGAGAAGCATTTCTCACCTTCTTATATAGAATGAAGTGTTCCATATTGGAGAACCTATTCATAATAACAAAAATTGCATTGTTTTCACTATTGGTTTTTAGAATATCATAGACAAATGTCATAGATACACTTTCCCATGGATCCTTGGGAATTGGCAAGGGCATGTAATGTCCATCCACTTGTTAACATCCTTTGAATTTTTGATACATCAAATGCTCCTTCACAAATTTTAAAGCTTCAATTGTCATACTAGTTCAAAAATAGTGCCTTTCCACAACTTCCAATGTTTTATCCTTGTCCATATGACCTACCATGCTAGTACAATGCTTTTTCAAATAAAATGTTTTTTCTAAAGTCATAATTAGGAATACATACCTTTCCAATTTTAAATAACACTTCACCTTGGATATGATATTCTCTCCACTAGTCTATTTTGCTTAATGATAGCTCTTTAAGGCTCTTCTAAACTTGCCCAAAATCAACATCATGCTCATACAATATGCAAAATCACTCATACCTTCTACATGAGGTATGCTAAAATTCATCACATGCACCCTAGATAACGCATTAGCCACCATATTTTCCACTTTTGTATTTTAACATAAAATTAAATTCTTGTATTTATGCAACCCATTTCATATGCTTTGCACTCAACTTCTTTTGGGAATTTAGAAATTAGAGTGCTTTGTATCCATCTTCAAAGTAAACTCTTTAGGCAATAAGTAATGACTCCAATGCTTAATTGCTTGAATAATAGCATACAAATCCTTTTCATATATGCTATATATTTCCTTGACTCATTCAAGTTTTTTAAAAAGAAAGTAATAGGTCTATGTTCTTTTGAAAGTACCCCATCAATGGCAAGTCCACTTGAATCCACCTCCACTGGAAAAACTTTTGAAAATTTGGAATTGCAAGCATTGGTTTACTAGTAATTTTTTCTTTCAATAATTCAAAGCTTCTTTGGGTTTTTTTTTTATTTCACCTAAAAGCTTTATTTTAAACATGTGTTAGGAAATACCATTGAAATTTTTTATGAACCATCTATAAAAACTTGCTAAAATAAGGAATGATCTTACCTTCCTAACATTCTTAGAAGTTGGAGCTTCCATTAAAATTTGGTTTTTAGATATCACAAGATGCAAATATGTGATTTTCCTATTGAATAATTGACTTTATTTCACATTGATCATTAATTATTCCTTCTTCAATTTAAGATACACCATCCACAACTGATCCAAGTGCTCTTCCTCATTAGAGTTATACACCAAAATATCATAAAAAAGGTAACACATCACTTACTAATAAAGTCCTTTAATACATTATGCATCAATATCATGAATGTAGCAGGTGCATTTGTGAGCCCAAATGGCATCACCATCTACTCAAACAATCCATCCAGTATCTTGAAAGATGTCTTTCATTCATTACAAGGCCTGATTCCAATTTGATGGTAGCCACTTTTCAAATTAATTTTCCTAGAAATATTTGCATTGGTAAGGACATCAAGGATATTATCCATCATTGGATCAAGAAACTTATATCTCATTGATGTTCTATTCACTACCCTAGAATCAATGCATAATCTCCATTCATTATTGTTCTTCTTTGATACTAGTACCACTAGAACAACATAAGGTAAAATGAATTCTCTCAAAAAGCCATTTGCAAGTAACTCCTCTAATTTCCTTTGTAATTCTAACCATTGATTTAGTGCCATCTGATAAGCTCTCTTGTTTGGAATGGTATCACTAGGGATGAAATCAATATGATGTTGTACATTCTTCATTGGTGGAAATCCATCCAATTCGTCATTGAATAGCTTGAGAAATTTATACTTCAACACTAGCACACTTATGGAATCTTCAACTTGCACATCTTCATGTTTAGAAGAAACTATTGATATAACAACAAATCCAAAAGTTGTTTCATAATGTTCCTTAATGTATGCCCTCTCTTATACAAGGATTAAGGAACCATAAAGTGGGCTTTGCTAGCTTACTTGTTTAGTTGTCATGGAAATCAACTCATGGATTCTATAAAATCTAGCTACACTATATATTTCTTACTCCATCAAACTAAGCATAATTGTTAGAATTCCAAGGTCTACCAATAATTACATCAACACAATCTATTGAAAGCACATGATTGAAACACCTCAAAGAAAATTTCAATGATAAGCAAAGAAGCATGGTAACCTAATCTTGATTATAACTTTGATCAGATTCAAGGGCAAACACAAATGCCTTGATTTCCATTCAAAAAATTCACTTTGTAACCTTGTTTTGTCAAAATCCCAAGACATTTTCACTTTGTAAGATATAATTCATAGCATAAAATGCCAACTACACTATGAATTACACCAAAGCAGTGTATTTGAGCCTGCAATTATCAAATATGCTATTAAAATGTTACAATTAAATTCACAATAGTAAAAAATGCTAGTGATAGAAACACTATAGTTTTGGGTAATGAAAAGTGTTAAAACATTTGTGTTTCAAATGAACTTAGTCAAAAACACTACTGGTGAAAATGCTATAGCTTTGGGCCCTAAAAAATGATCAAAAACATGGTGCAACCATCCAAAAAACTTCTTGAAACCTAATCAACAAAGTAACAATAGATTGTGACTAATTTAAGTAAGATTCGACAATAATTTTGGAACTTCTAAGAGATCTCTTTTTTGAAAGTAAACCTTTTTTGGAAAGGGAGCACATAGAGACTTTTGGCTGCCTTTAGAGCTCTCATCCAATGCTAATCATGAAGGGTAGAGAGCACCTATTGTAATATTCATTTTAAGGTAGATCGATTAAGATAAATTCTTGTAGGAAAGTTGTAGGGAACATCTTTACTACTAGCACCAGATCTTAAAAGATAGTTTTAGAGATATCTTTGAACTATTTCTACTCTCAAGATTTTGAAAGCTAGATGATCTGTTCTTTATAAAACTTTATTTTACAATTTTTACAACACTTAATACAAAAATTATAGTTATTTCTGA
Source organism: Gnetum montanum (assembly GCA_015680685.1). Lineage (NCBI taxonomy): Eukaryota > Viridiplantae > Streptophyta > Gnetopsida > Gnetales > Gnetaceae > Gnetum > Gnetum montanum. The sequence goes on along the minus strand of MNCI01021351.1, from coordinate 53,042 downwards.
TCATATTTTTTGCATATTCATTGTAACATCTCTTTGTTTGTTCTTGGATCTAGTGTTGGATCTTGTATTTTTACACTTTATCTCATTCTCCCATATTTCACTTGGTAATAGATTTTTCAATTTTTTAGGTGATTGACAAGACTACGTAAGGTATTTCAGATCCTTTTTGAGGCTTGTGGATTTTGAGGTAAAACTATTTCACATGGATTCTTTTGATTTCTAGCATTCAGTTTTTTCATTGTTACAATTTTCTAGCATTAGAAGGAGGGCCTTTGCTTGATTTCTTCACCTAAACCTATGTGTAAATACTCTTTTCCTATTCCTATCTTTGCATAGGAGCATATTGAGCAAAGTAAGAGTTTTTTTGAGTTTCTTGTAATCTAAGCATTTTTAAGTTTCAAAGCATTAATTTTAGTTTTTTCTATAATAGTGTTTTTTCTTAGCCATAGAATCTCCGGTACAGTCAAAACTTGCAAATACGATGACCACTGGATTATTGAAATGTCATAATCTACTCTTATTTTTCTAATGATTACAATGTTAGTTCAAAAACAATGTGGCAAAAAACATTACAATTCATTTTTCTTTTTACAATTAAAAAATTATTTTCATTGTTGTAGTGAACTATACTTTTCCTGTTGTTAGCATTTATAGTTTATAGTTTGTTCCTTATTTATGTTGTAGCTATTTTTCCTAGTTTTTTCCTAGTGCTATCTTAAATAGGCTAGGATAAAAATTTGCTCCATTTTTCCTGCTTTGCCAGTGCTACCTCAAATATAGTAGGTTAAATATGTTATAGCTAGTTAATAATTTTTTAAAAAATAATAATAATAACTATTTTTACAATTGCAGTTCGTTTCATTTTCCCTATTTCTACACTTACACTTTGGCCTAATTTTTCATTTACACTACATCTTAAACAAGTTGTCAAATAAGGTGTGGTCAAATAAGCTACATCTCAAATGAGTTACATCTTAGTTAAGAAACTTAAATAAGCTCTCGTTACATCTTGTTTAAGACATTAAGACCTTTGTCACATTTGCCCAATCACTTGGTCAAGTATATTCTATGCCTTTTTTATTGACTATTCTACTACATAACATCATCAATATGGCCTTTAACAAGGAATTCTCTCATATCTATGACCATAAGGACCTAGCTGTAATGGAGCATATGTAGTCCCTTAGATGTCTAAGATGCAACCCCATGCATGTTAATATTATTGAAGAATATTACAGCTTCATCTATGTAAAAATCTAGATTGGTCTACATATCTTACATAAGGAGTTAGATTCAAAGTGAAAGTTTGAAATTATTCATAAGAATAGAAAGGAATATATCCCTTCCCCATATAACAACATTGACCTTTTGAAGTCTATGTGAACATGTTAGTCCAATTGGTAAATGCCAATGATGAGGTTGTGGCAAGAGAGGAAACTAGTTCAGAATAGGATAAAGAAGATTATTATGGGTTTAGGAATTACTATAAGACTAATGCTAATTTAAAGGAACCCTTGAAATGGTCCATTTCTACCTTATTTATAAATAATCCTTTGTATTTCACATTAGTAATAAGTTAGATACTACCCATAATCTCTTTGGATCAAGCCTCTCAACTAGCTTTCTAGCTCACCTTCCTATTCACATTAGTATTTTTCGCAACCTAGCCTTGTTCCATGTGACCATCACTAGTGGTCTCTTCCATGCCATCTTCTTTTGTCATCTTAGTGGACCCTTCTTTGGGGTCCCAAGTCTCATAAAATTCTTGCAATCTTTGTGTTTCCTTCTTTTCACAAGTCTTGGCACCAACCTCATTCTCCATGTTTAATCCTGTTGCAATGATAGTCACACGACCCCTCCAGTTTATACCATTATCTATTTCACAATCTCAAACCATGCAACCATTTGTCTAATTTTCAGTACAACCCATAACATAGCTTGTAAGAGCACCTCAAGGCTTGGATCAAGCCTTTCAACTAATCTAAAGCCTTCCCAAGAGGTTAAAAAACTTGAGGCTAGTAGTAATTAGATGTTGAAAATCATGGACTTTTACTAAGATGATTCCATAAGTCCAACTGTCCCATAGATAATCCTTTCTATAGGCATCCCAATTCCCAACTTTACCAAGTATAATGGTGAAGGTGATCCTAATGCTTACATCATTACTTTTCATTATGAGTGCCTATTATTACAAGCTTGGCCACATACTATATTATACATCTTTCCCATGTATTTGACTAGAAATGCCTTAGACTGATATTGTACACTACCTAGAGGCTCCATTTCCTCCCTAGATGACTTGATCATGTAATTTGTTAAGCATTTCAAGTATAACTTAAAGCTTAATACAATGTTAGATTAGCTCATGAAAGTGAAATAGGGGTCCCTTGAACCTATCTAAAAGTTCATTCAAAGATGGAATGCTACCATCAATCAAATTACAAAGCCCATCTATGAAACACACATTTTGGCCATCTTCAAGATGGTTATTAACAATTTCATCAAGTCTAAGGTTTACTATTTAGACCCCCAACCACTTAGTCAAGCCTTCCTCTAGATCAAAAATATAGAAGATGCAATAGAAGCTAGTAATGATCTTGGTTACATAGCATATAAGAAGCAACACACTAAGAGGGATAGGGAAAAGGGAATACAAACTCATATAATCATAGCCACAGTGGCTATATATCCCAAAACATTAGAGAAGCCAAGGATATCACAACCTAAAGCCACTACCATCATTGCTTGACCATTAACTTCTGGTGCTTCCAACTCCAACCCACCAAAACTTAACTTTGAGCAAAAGGATTGGTCAAAGTACACCAAATTTCCCATAAAACTATTAGAGATTCTTGATTAGTTACTTAAAAGTAGTCACATTCAACATAAGAAACTATTTAAGAATGCTCGAAAGATACACAATCATCTTTGTGAAATTGCTAGAGATCCTACTAAAACTACAAAAGAAGATCCCCCCATGCCTAAGTACTTCAAGCTAGACCAATTTTACCACTATCATGAACATTTTGAGGATTGAAAAACCACAAAAATTAGCATTTTATAGCCAATTTTCATCATGTAGCTTTCACCCCATGAAACCCGAGGCAACCACTTTATTGTAAATGTGAAGATTATAATCCATAGTGGGTAATTTCACATACTTTATACTTTTGGGGCTAAAAAATGTCTCATAAGTGGTCAAATCCTCATTCCCCAAGTGAAAAAAAATCACCTAGTGTCTATATTTTGGCTTGGGAGGAGGGATGTCAAAAATGCCTTTTAGAATGCCAAAAATGAAAATTTGATGGGTTTTGTGGGGGGTGTACATTTTTTTATGTTGGAAACACTTGCAAGGGGTAAAATATTATCTAATCCTAGCATGGAGACTACATTTTTCAACTTGGAAAATTTCTCCCCATTGTGGAGACTACATGCTCAACTTGGAAACGTTCCCCCCTTATCATGGAAGTTTATCCCTAGCGTGGAGACTCCATTGCTAGTGTGGAAATTGCATCCCCCTAGCGTGGAAGCCATAATAGCTAGATTTCATCACTCTATAGACTCCAACATTGACCAACCACTTTAGTAAGGATGGTAGAAGGCTTAGTGTGGAAGATTCTTCTCCATCATAGAAGGTGTGCCCTTGTTACTATTTATAGTAAACAGAATGACCATGGGGGGAAGGCACTTATCATGTCTAGTAACCCCCCAAATTTGGGTACCCTTCTCACCTGAAAGAGGTAGAAATTTTCAGAAATTTGATAGCTAATTTGCATCCATTTTGTAGCCAAATTATAGCCCAATCATAGCCATTTCGCAACACCATTCATGGCCCAAAACCTATAAAAACTAACCTCAAACACTATCTATAGGTTCAACAACTTTTGGCATACAAACAATTTTGCAATCAAAAACTATTGACATTGGTTACAAAATTCAACAATTTGTTCATAGTTTTATACTTGGAAACTCTCAAGCACTTAAGAGTTCTTGCAAGTTCCCACATTTGTATTCTCTTGAACCTAGCGTGGAAACCTTGTGACCTTGTGACCTTGCAACCATCTTTTGGAATTTGTGAATTTTTAAGCTCAATGCTACAATCTTGGGATTCCCAACCCCCATTGTAGAGCACTTAGGTAGCTTGGATTCTTTTCACTTCTCAAACCCTCCCTATTTCCAACGTTGTAGATTTGAGATTGCAACACTGGAGGTTTAATAGCATCAAGAGTGGCAGGACATCTAGATCATGGAGTTGATTGCATCAACTTCAATGGACCCTAAACTATCATGCAAGTGAACCCCTTTTCTGCCCATTTAGGCATCATTTTTACACATTTTTCTAAATTATTATTTATTTTTTCTCAATAAAGTTTCAAGTTTTAGGTTTTTTGAGCAAGATATATTTGTTTATTTTTTGTGCATTATTCAGATTTGTTATTAGTTTCAGCATTTTATTTTTCTTATTACCACATTTTGAACTTTTTAAGTCTCTAGTTGATCTTTCAAACTAGTGAGGATGCCTTGAATCTTATTTTTCATGTAGGCCTTGGGAATTCAAGGGTTGAGGACTGCTGTGCATTGGATCTGTTGATCTTTATTCTAGCGTTCAATTTTTCTAGTCACAATAATTTTCTTCTTGGCATTAGAAGAAGCACATGAGCCTCTACCCAATTTCTATGTCAAAATCTATTAGCCATATTGCCAACATTGTCTCATAGCATTGAATTTGCATTTTTGTAGCCAAGACCTTGGAAATCGAATGTTGTCCTTACCCTCCTTACAATAGAAATTCCAATATAAAAGTTGCATTGGATGCTGAAACTTCACAACATCGAATAAAACCAACATAGAAGCCTTAACAACCACCTAATTTTTACTACTACATTTTTTGCTACAAAAACCAACATTGGTTTCCACACCAACCAAGCCTACTTTCCCCTCATTTGTCGTAAAATTTGGTGGCTTACCAAAATCACTTTTGGAAACTCCTAGGTTTCCATATTGGCCTTCAAACATTTCTTCCTCTCTCCAACATTGAAATAAGAAGATGTGCAATTTCCATTAACTCATTCCCCTTCTTTTTCCACTTGACATACCTAGTGTAGAGGTGGCTAGGAGGTCAATGTAGAGGGTGTTTAACATCAATGTTTTTAGTTTTTCATTTTTGGTAAAGAGGTGACTCCCCTTGTCCCCCCATTTACTAATTTAAGTGAGTGTTACATTTTTAGTTGTTTTTGCTTCCTTGGATCATTTTTGAATTCCATTGGTTGGGATCCACCTCTATTATTGCCATTTATAACCTATTTTAAGCCATTTGTTACATTTGTAATTTTTTAACCTTCCCCCCATCAACGTTAGATTAGAAGGTGTGATATTTCCATCATCTCACCTCCATTATTTTAACCCTTGTCATACCTAGTGTAGAGGTAGTTGGGAGGCCAGCATGGGTGAAGCTTAACACCAACTTTCCTAGCTCTATTTTTGGTAAAAGGCTAAACCACCCTTACCCCCCACTTACTAATTATAGTAAGTACTTCATTTTTGGCTGATTTTGTTTCCTTTAAAACTTTTGGATCCCATTTGTTGGTATTTACTTATATTTTATCATTGATAGGCTATTTTAAGCCACTCTCAACACTATAGCCATGTCTTTCCAATAGTCCACCAAATTACCCCTCACCCCCCAACAAGCCGTGAGGGTCTTTGACCCCAAATATCCTACCATCATTGATTGTAGGTGATCTTTGATGATCAAAGGGGAAGGTCTAGACTTTACTTCCATAAATGAAGATTTTCATCACTACATTTGTGTCAAAATGCAGGCTACCTTCATGATCAACATGTGGAAGCAGAGGCAAAAAAGAAGTTTGAGCTCATACCATGGGATGGAAAAGAGTATGTCCCATCCCCATATGACCAAATACCTCTAACTAATTTCTATAATATTATCCCAACTCAATTGATCCCAATGGAAGAGGAAGATGACAATCATAGCTTGAAAGAACAACAAGAGGAGGAGGATGAATTTAGGATGGAATCTAAGCCCAAAAACATTGTGAGAGAATTATTCCAATAAACATCCCTCAAGGTCACTACAGCTTCATCTAACACTTTTGTTTTCTCCATGGGCAAGGTGCCACCATCTTCCACTCCCTCCTATTCTACCATGGATAGTCCTACATCAGTCATAGCCACACATCAAACCCAATCAACATCATAGCCAACTATGTATAACACATCTATGCCATTTGCTACACAACCTTAATTTGTGCAACCATCAACGGTGGTTTTTACTATCACAAATTCATTAACTACCCATGTGGGATCCACCATTGGTCCCCAAGAAACTTAGGGATCATACATCCCATTTATTTCATTTGTGCCTTAGGTACCAACTTAAACATCCTTTTCCATGTTTGGCCCACAAGCTACAACCATAATGCAACCTCTTCCTTCCATCCTAGAATCCATAGCAAAGCTACAAGGCTCAAAAAAAACATCACAACCATATGTTCCAACCTTATAACCAATAGGGCCACCATAGGGCTTGAAGCATGCCTTCCAAATGATCCAAGACCTAACAAAGGAGTTGAAGAGGATTAAAGCCTCTACTTTACAAGCTATCAAGATTATCAATTTCTACAAGGATGATCCCATTAGTTTTGTTGTCCCACACTTGAAACTTCCTCCTAGTGTCCCTATTCCTTAGTTTAGCAAATAAAATGAATAAGTTGATTCCAATGCTCACCTTATTACCTTTTGATCTAAATGCTTACTCTTACAGCCATGGCTTCATATGATCATGAGGATTTTCCCTATGTCCTTGACTGAGAAAGCACTTGATTAGTACTATGCATTACCTAGCGAATCTATATCCTCTTTGGAGGACTTGATTGCCAAGCTTGTCAACTACTTTATGTATAACTTGAAGCTTAACACAACACTTGACCAACTCATGAAGGTTAAATAGGGATCCCTAGAGCCCATACAAAAGTTTATCTAGTGATGGAACAGACTACTCAACAAAATACTAGAGCCCATAGCTGAAGCCCATATTTTAGCCATATTTAAGAGGATAGTGAACAACTTTATCAAGTTAAAACTCTCCTACCTTGATCTATAGTCCCTCAGCCAAGCGTTCTCAGAAACTAAAAATATAGAGGATGCTACAGAGGCTAGTCATGATTTGGCCAATGTAGCATATAAAAATCAAAATACATAGAGAGAAAAAGAGAGAGAGAAAAAAATAAAACAATACAATCATAGAAACTATGACTACAGAAATAAAGACCATGAACTAGGGGCCAAGGGCCAACCTACTATGACTATACTACCCAACCATCAACCTCTAGGTTTATTGCATCGACAACAATCAAACCTAAATTTGAAATAAATAATAGGTCCAAATACATTACCTTACCTTTGAAACCATCTAAGTTACTAGACCCTTGATTACAGAGTAGGTGCATGCAACACTAACAAATGATCAAAGCCACTTATAAGAAATACAAGTAATTATGTGAAATAGCCAAATACCCCACTCATGCAATAAAGGATGATTCCTAACTACCTAGGTACTTCAAACTAGATAGTTTCTACCATTATCACCAATTGCCAAGTCATGACATAGACTTCTGCCTCATGTTGAAGGATGACCTATAGAGGATGATAGAGGGGGAGGGGGCTAGTATTAGATGCTTTCAACCTATTTTGGTCATTAAACTAGTTGATGTAGGTCTACAAAGATCCATTGAATCCTAAGTACAGTCATTATGTTATTTTAGTAGTTAACATTGATGATAATCAAAGACCTACAAGAGAACCATTAGCGATTCAAGCACCCCTCTATGATGAAAGGGATTCTTTAGCTTCCCACATCTCAAGATCCTTATTTTTCACAAGAATACCATTAGAAATGCTTCCAAGGGATCCTTTTGTCATTAGGATGCCTTAGACTAACACAACACAACCAACCGTAGCCTAGACAACTATGCAACGACCACTTGTGGTGGCCAATGCTACTACCTCTTCCTCACAACCAATGACTAACAATAAAAAAACTTCAGCCCAAAAAAAGAAGAAGCATAAGTAAAAGCTTGGTAGCAAGGCTGATAAGTAGATAGAGGCACAAAAGGAAGTGAACCCACCAAAGCCCACTCCCCTTTCAACTATATCCATGGCCTCCTCTGCCCTAGCACCTTCAACCAACAAGTCATATGAGGACCAAAAAATCCATAACTAGAACAAAGAGGAAGATCCTCAACACTTACAACCTAAAGCCAAAGTTCACATTTTTGGACACATGAAGGAAGTAAAGCACAATTGGGGCAACAAGCCCACGACTAACAATAAAAAATTTCTTAGTGCAATGAACTAAGTCAGGCAATCCCTCAAGCAAAAGAATATAACCTAAAGCTTGTATGAATTGATCATGAATTTGACCATATATCATGAGGCATTAGTCAAAATGTTGATTTCTATCCCTATTAGTAAGGACATCCCCACTAATGAGGAAGCCATCCATGTAGTGATGGTCCCTCCCTTGCTAAGGGTGAAGAAGTCAACATCTCTAATACTTCATGATAGAGAAATTAAGGTTAATCCCCAAAATGATGAGGTGTCTACAACCCCTCTATTCATAACCATACACATAGGGTAGTTTAAAGTGCATAGGGTACATGTTGATGATGGAGCTACAACCAACATCATCGCATGCACCATTGTTGAATGCTTGGGCCTAACTAAGAAAATATAATCTACAACCATCGTAGTTCTTAAGTCCTTCAACAAATTGAGGGTTGTTGTTAATGAGTCCATATCCTTAAATTTTACAGCAAGGGAGCAATTCCCCACAACTACCAATTTCTTGGTGATGGAGGAGACACCAGGATTCAACTTGATTCTAGGAAGACCTTGGTTGGCTTAATTACAAGCTATGTTATCTCCCATCCATTAAGAAAGTTATCTTCCTTATGCGAATTCGTGATAGCTTGAACAATGGAGAGAAGGGTGGAGAGAAGAAGATGGAATGAAATCTCAAGAACAAGGTGGTGTACAGCCCCTTATGTGCTTCATGATTAATGCGACTTGGCAAATCTCATTCCAACTCCAGCCTCAAACCAACCACATCCAGTGACTTCGCATCAATACATTTGGCCGAACCATCCTCTTGAATAACAAGAATGCATCTCCAAAGAGCCACCACCATTCCGATGAAACAAAGGAGAGAATGGGAAGTGAGAAGGGCCTTAGTTAGAGGGAACACTTTTGGTTCCATAACCAGTTCTTGTAGCCCAAGTTTTATTTCGTCTAAGGGGTCTGCTTTGAATTCTCACTTCTTCTTCTTCTTCTTCTTTTGCTTTTTGTGTTTTGTGTTTTTATGCGTGAGAACCACACCATGCAAATACTTCTTATTTTTATTGACTCAGCTTCTGATAATTAGGTAACATTGGAACAGTAAGAAAACTCAAGAAGAAAACATCCAAGAACCCAAGAGAACGGCCAACATAAATGCATCAAGTTTCCTTGAAGTCACACCCTTTTCAAACCTTGAGTCCTTCCTTAGTTTGAGAAATACCCAGTCACCAATTCATTACAGTTCTTATTAAGAAGGAAACTGTACATTTACAAGCCGAGAGAGACCATAGAAACTGGTGGATGGATGGATGAAGTGAAATCATTGCCTGCCTTATCAAAAGAAACATACCTTAGTATCAACATTGTGACTTAAAGGTAAAAACAAAACATTAGCAATCAATATGAGAACAGTTCATACCATCATTCCGAACACTTATTGGATGACAAATTTACA
>MNCI01021351.1:2593-36625 GCA_015680685.1 Gnetum montanum | reverse complement strand
GTACTCATACTGCATGCGATGAGCAACTGATTCCTTGACTATCCATACACATCCTTAGATGCTCGTAATCAAGTCGTACTCATTCTGCATTCTAGGAGTTTAAGGGTGAGAGAGAAATAAATAAATAAAATCCTATTCCATGCACTGCAAGGTTTATCCAAGAAGTTCATCTTTATTTCTATACACAACTTGTGTTCAGGTACAATGTTGCTCGAATAAAGATCCATTCACTTTAGGACTCCTACTTCGGGCACATGGAAAATATTCTATCTCTGGAGTGATCAAACTACCAAAGTTTCCCTACTTCTCACTCAGGATGGAGAAACAAGGGAGAGCCACCTCTTATTTATAAATATGGCGACGGACTGCGATATCGTGTAAGTAACATCACAGGGGATGATGCAATATCGCATACGTGATATCGCAAGGGATGCGATATCGCATCGGCCACAATATCGCGGCTCATGCAAATCACATCTCATCATCTACCATCTTCTTGTTTTGTTTTTCCAACATCACAACACATTCCCACAAGAATTCATTTGAACATTGAGACTCCCAAAATATTTTAGCACATGATGCAACGTATTTTGTAGCCTCCTCATATAATTTCCTTGGAGCATTCTCCACATCAAATGGTAGCATAGGAAGCTCATCAAACTCAATGTGTTGTGAAGGAGTCTATTTAATCTTGTAAACTATCATATATAGAACACAAAAATACAAAAAAAAAATTAAAATCATTAAATCCACTAAAACCATAAAAACATAAATCCCATGAAAACATAAAAACATAAAAAATAAAAATGCTAATTTTTTTTTTAACTTTTCTTATGAATGCTAGTAGCTAGCTATTATAATCTATCAACCATATCGTCCATCATGCCCATGAACTCCATCTTGTTTAGTATCTCTATCCAACGTTTAGATGGGAATGTGGATGTTTCTGGAGGAGGTTCATGCCCTATAGTAGCCATAATAGATCAACAAAATTTACAACAAGAAAAATACATAATACAAATAAATTATTTTTTAAAGTAACCAAAACTTACAAGTAAGACCATGAGATACATACATTAGAGGATTGCCTTCTGAAGGTAAATCATCTAAGATGGTATTTAAAACATCTTATGCTTCTCCTCCATAGTGGCCTTGGTTAATTTCTACTTCATTGCAAAAAAATCATAGCCCAAATAAAAAATAAATTAGTAAACAATTTTATCAACAAAATATAACAAAAAGTAATGATAAAAAAAATTAAAATAATGCATACCTTCAAAAACTTGATTAGCCTCTTTGGGCTTGATTCCCAATTTTCTAGGTGCTTGTTAGCTAGGAATTGTAACATTTTCTTCAACTCATGATATCTTTATTTATTTCTTAGTAGCACCATTCATCTTTGCACATAACCTCTTAGTCCTTTCTGCATTGCCATGAATAGCACAAGATTTTATCTCAATGCTATCAAGGAAATACCCATGTAAACCACTAATATTCTTAGTGGTAATTGATAAAAATTCACCTACATCCTCTATGGGTGGGCCTTGGGCACATACTAAATGAGTCATATGTTTAGCCCAAGGTTTAGAAAGTTGGAAAACATCACATGCTATCTAATTTCCATCTTGCTTGATTACCAAAAACTCCACAAGCCTTCTAAGATATGCATTGAAAAATGTAAAATGCACATGATACATAGATATGAAGTTTTTGTAGTTTGCTCCTTGAATTGGTAATCAAAAAGGTAAACTAGTAAAGCCTAGTTCCATCTATCAAAGCTTTTCTCATAGCCCATGCATGTTGCACTCCCATGGTTTTCTTTTGTGACAAAAGCATGGAAAAACTCTAGAGCAGAAGAGAGTTTATAACTCATTCACCTCCTTACTATCATAATTATTAAAGGAAAATGTTACACTAGGAGGTGATTTGAGCCAAGATTCGATGTCCTCACTCTAACTTACATATTTCCCTACTCTTATAGGCATCTTAACATCATTAGAAGGAACACCAAAAAGATTATTAAAAAAACCATGGACATGAGTGAAAAATTTTGTAGCTCCCTCATTAAAAGAGTTAATAACATTGAACATCTCAATTTGTAACATAGATGAAGTAGGAAACATAAATAAATCAAATAACCTTGTATCAATTATTCTTTGTTGGATCTGTAGGGGCTTTTTTTGATAGCCATTCTTGTGCCTTATCTACTTCATCCCACTTGAGGAGAATCTTCTCCTTGGTTTGACTAGAACTAATTATGGTGATTGTAGATTGCTACATAGGATCTATTGCATACAACATATTTAGCCTTAAAATAAATAAATAAAATTAATTATAAACAATGAAAAAACTAAAAATGCAAAAAATGACTAAAAATTATAAAAAATATAAGAAAAACAAAAATATTTTTTAGTTAGTTGACTTGGGCAAAGCTTGAACCTTGGGTTAAATTGACACACACTCTTCTAGATCTTGGAGATTCCAAAATTCATGTATATGTTTAATCATCATACACTTTTGGTACATGCGAGAATACCTCATCCTATACCTAGAAAACTCTACATCGAACAAGTGAAGCACTTGTACTCTAATGTTATCTCTTGTCTGAATGCCTCAAGGCTACTTAGGCTAAGGATAAGGTTTGGTCATTTGACATCAATCCTCTATTATGCACCTTAAACTTACAAACCAAAATAGAAAATCAATCAAGAAAATAGCCTTAGGATTAAAAAAACATGTTAAATTAAAATAAATCTTAATCTTCCAACATGTAGATATTTCTTGAGGGTTCTAGAATAGAGTGATTAGCTTGTGGCCTAGCATCAAGGTGTTGTTAGCTTTGTATTGTGAGTAAATTGACATCTCCTAGATATGAGATAACTATCAAATCCCTGCATAGTACAAATTCCCATTGTGATCTAATTCAATCTAGGTCTCAAGATCATTGACCATGTAGTGTAGGATGTAATTAGAAGATCCTACCAAAAGGGCCTTTGTGATCATATCTGCAACATTGGTGGCCAAGTGTGATCACATTATCACACTATAATGCTATAGCAGGTGTAGTAGGAACTCTTATGGACCAGGCCTAAACCATGCATAGGTGTTCTCATTGATGTTCATATTAGACATTATACTATTCTAGGAAACCATTTTGGTATAGCACAAGTTGCCTACCATCTTCATCATAATTAAAATTGGTTTCATCATAGCCCTCCACATAGTTGAAACATGTGGCCATTAGAATAAGAACAAAAACAAAAAAAAAAGTAAATTAAATATCATCTTGAGATTAATAGAGTTGACATGAAAAACAAAAACATAAAGATAGCCATGCCTATAAGTATAATTAGACATTTTAACAAACACTTTAAAACACCTTAAGAAAAATTCATGTTATGAACAAGGAAGTCTGTGGCCAAAATTTTTAAATTCAAGAGCATAAATAATTGCCTTATTTTCCCTTTAAAAATATAACTAGTTGAACTTTTTTTAGCTAAATTTTGGATAGTTTAAATCATGTAAAATAAAATTAATGGTGAACAAGTCACAATTTTTATTATACCAGCGTATGAGAGCTAAAAAGTTAAAAATGTTGTCAAGTTTGACATCAAAAATTAGAAATGTTTGTGGCTCATATGTTATAGTTTTGGGCCATGAAAATAGTTTAAATATGTTGTCAAAGTGGATGGAAAAATTCAAAAATATTGGAGGCCCATACACTATAGTTTAAGCCATGAAAATGGTAAAATACATTATGTTACTATCCAAGACACATTGCAAAAATTGAGCAACATAGTAACAAAAACTAATGCCTTGTAAAAATAAAAATTGAGACCATTTTAGGGAATTTTTGGAGGATTTGAACTCTCAAAAATTTAAGACTTTTTGGAGTAGAGTAGATATTTTAAAGTCAAAAAGCCATTGTAATATTGATCATCGTAAGTAGTAAGAACCTATTATAGTTTCATCTAGAAGCAAATCAAGTAGGTTGGATTTTTTTGGAAGAATTGTGAAACATACATTATCCACTTACAAGCTAAGAATTTTAGCACCATTTTATGTAAAACATTCATAGTTCACACTTTTTATTCTCTCATCAATATATTTTGTAGATTAATACAAGTTTACAATTCATTTTTGGCCATATTTTCTATTGTTTGTAGTATCATCTTTCGTTTCTCACTCATTGATCTAACATTAAATTTTCATTTATATGTTTTCATTCATTTTCATACTTTCCATTCAGTAATAGAATTTTTAAGTTCATAGGTGATTGATTAGATCACCTAAGATACCTTAAATCATTCAAAGGCCCATGGATCCTGGTGTTAAAATGGTTTCACACAGATTTTTTTGGTTTTCTAGCATCTATTTTTTCCATTGTTATAGTCCTCTACTACTAGAAAGAGGATCTCCACCTAACTTATTCATCTAAAACCTATTTACCAAAATATTTTCTATTTGTTCCTACCTTTCATAGCATGTTTAACAAAACAAAAATCATTTTGGGCTTTTTGTAATCCTAGCATGTGACACTATAGCTAGTTTCCATTATTATAGTTGCAAAGTTAAGATTAAAAAAGTATAAATTACTATTTTTACAATTGTAGTGCATAGTGCTATCCTTATTTTCTACATTTTATAGTTTGAAAAATTATTTTCATAATGCACAACATTTTCCCTACTTCTTGCATTTGAAATTTTTCAATTTTTGTTGGTTCTACATTTATAGTTGCATGGAAATTTTTTTCACATACACTAAAGCCTATTCTTATTTTTTTAGTGTTGTTGAATACACTAGAAAAAATTTTAAAAATCATTATTAGAATTACAATATATTTTATTTTTTCTATTTTTGCTCTTACATTTTGATGTAAGTTGTCTTATATGCTATAGCTCTCATATACTATAACTCCTACATGCTATAGTCCTCATACACTATAGTTTTTATACATTGAAGCTTCATACGATGTAGTATCATACACTATAGTTTCCATGTGCTACAAGCTATAACCCTCATACACTATAGCTTTGTCTCATACGCTAGACCTCTTACAAACTACACACTTTTCTTACACACTAAACCTTAAATAGGCTACAAGCTATAGCTTATGTAAAACATTAAAACCTTACCCTTGTATACCCAACTACTTGGTCTTACATAGTTTATGCCTTTTGCATTAATTGTTCTACCACATAACAAAGTAGCCATGACCTCAAACCAAGAATCTACTTGTGTATATGATCTTAAGGATCCAACTGTTGTGGAGCATAGGGAGTTTCCTAGGTGGTTAGAACTTAATCTAGTTCATGTAAACATCAATGAAAAATATTAAAACTTCATATGCATAAAAATCCAAGTAGGTTTACAAATCCCATGTAAGGAGTTCAACTCCAAGCATTGATATGGGTTGATTCACAAGGATAGAAAGAATTACATTCCTTCATCATATGATCATATTGAATTATCCAAATTCTACTTGCATCTGTTGGCACAATTTACAAATGCAGATGATGATGGTGAAGTGAGTGAAAAAGTTAGCTTAGGATCTTACCAAGAGGAGAAAGATGAGTTTGGGGCTTATTATGAGCTATATACGTACTTAGGGGAGCTCTTGTAATAATCTGTACTAGAGATGACCTTGTTCAACTCTATGCCTTTTGCTCTAATAGTAAACCAAGCTTCCCCTATGACCTCTACAAATATAAGTTCCTAACCCATTTAATTATTTACTTCACTATTTATTCCAACACCTTTTACTATAGTGCCTCAACCTTTACTAGTAATTTTCTCCATGACACAACCTTTTACAATTTCGGTTGGTCCCTCTTATGAAATACAAATTTCACACATTACACGTAGCCCATTTGTCTTAAATACCCTCTTTTTTGTGCATGTCCTTGTGAAAACTTCATTTTCCATGCTTAATGCTCCTATAGTAGTAGTCACATGACCCCTCCAATCTATACTATTGCCTATTTCATAATCACCAACCATTCAATAATCACAAGTGTAGCCCTTAAGAGCTCCACAAGGCCTGAATCAAGCCTTTTGATGAGAGCAATTACTCTAATTATTAGAGTGGTTACTCTAGCGGTTACTCTTGTGGTTACTCTAGTAGTTATTCTAATTATTAGAGTGGTTACTCTAGCAGTTACTTTAGTAGTTACTCTAATTATTAGAGTGGTTACTCTAGCAATTACTCTAGCGAGTACTCTAGTAGTTATTCTAATTATTATAGTGGTTACTCTAGCAGTTACTTTAGTAGTTATTCTAATTATTAGAGTAGTTTCTCCCAAGTCTATAAATATAGTGCCCAAGAACATAATTGGGAGGAAGTCTTTCAGCAGAAAAGTAGTGAAACTCTTGGAGTTTGTTTGAAAGTTAGAGTATTTTCTAAGTGCTCATAGCAGGAGGTCTAAGTGTGGATGGATCTTTATTCAAGCATTGATGTATCTAAGCACACCATTGTGTTGGCAATAAAGATGAGCTCTTTGATTCATCCTTGCAACACTTGAGATTTGTTTTCTTACGCATTTCTTTTATTTTATTTTCTTATGCATTTATTTTATTTTATGCACTTTACATTTATGTTATTAGCATAGAAATTCATTTTGATCAATTAAGCAAATCGTTAAATTACACAAGAATGACCCTTTCGAGCATACGTGTGACACTTGGTAGCTTAGAAATGACTTGCATTTGATAGCCTAGCAGTGTTTGCATTGGTTCAGGCTGTGTATGGAAAGTGGGAACAGATGCTTGTGTTAGGATTAGTTAGAACCTAGTTAATGAGAAGTTAAGTTAAATTAGTCACCTAGTTATCTCTCTCTTTCCCTATTAGCATAGGACATAAAAACATAAAAGATATAAAAATCATATGCCTCAAGCTTACTTAATTATACAATCATAACATACAAGTAAGTTTGGAAAGACAACAATCAATCAACCTGTCCTTATTCTAGAAGGGCACATAAGCACTTAGTCCTTGGAATTTGACTAGCTCATGCATGAAATGCTTGTATTATTATGGTTGAGCATAGGGGTACTTCACCGCTCATCATTGGCACCGTTGCCAAGGACTTAGTTGTTTGTGTGCTAATTAGAACATAGGAAATCATTCACATCTTTAGAACAAACCCTTGGGTTGATTGAGAAAATAATAAATAAGAATATGTTGCACACTAAACAAACAACTATGTCTCCTTCTTCATACAAAAGCACCTCACCGCCTAGGTCTGAAACAGGAAACAATTGATAGCATAATACACATGACATTGATCTACCAGTCCCTCAAGAAGTTTGAGTGGTATATATTTATCTTGATGAGTATATACTAGACTTCACCTTTATCCTTCATCAAGATGAACAACTGCATTGGTGAGACTTAGAAGGTAACATAGTGTTACCTCTCAATCGTTCAATCCCAAGCATGCTTCTTCATGCCCTCACACGAATTGGCATGTCGCACTTACATGTAGAATACATTGTGCAAGACCATGATTCGAGAGAATATCATCCCATGGAGGCACAAAATCAAAGGGATTTGCAATAGGAGAGACATCATAAGTCTGTGAAGGGTAAGTGGTTGTAGGATGTCCCACATGTCTTAAGTAAAAATGAGGGTGGTGAACCTGCCTCAGGCAGTTGCCCATACAACGATGTTCCTTCCTTTGACTTTGGCCAAGGGGTTGTGTATCATAACCTTTATTCCACTATTCATAACCTAGGTTCTAATACCCATGAGCACAAAGGGTCTGAAAAAGGGACATAGACACATGATAAAGATGGACATTTTGATCGCAATTATGATCGAGGCCAAGACCACCAAAGAGAAGATGGTAGACATTGTCATGGTGATGGTTCTCCTTCTTCACCTTCATCATCTCCTTCATCCTCTTCTTCAATGTCTAGACACAATCATAAGGAAAAAGACCATGGGGACAAAGGTAGGAAAAGTGAAAGTCATAGATGAAATATCCAGGAAATGGGATGAGGGCACTCTAGAGAGTCACGACATAGAAGAAGGGAGAGTAGGGAAAAATGTAGGCATCATAGACACCATGGACGAGACAATCACGATGAACCCCTACTCACTACTCGAGGAATGTTGGACATAATTGAGGTTGTTAGAATTCCAACAAGGCATCAGAAAGATAGTAGGATCAAGAGATTAAATATGAACAATATCCCATGATTTGAAGGGGGATACAACGCTGATCCTCAAAATTACTTACAAGAATTCCATGATGCATGTGCCTTACAAGGGATAGAGAATGAATGGCAAAAACTTAAGTTTTTTCCATGGACACTAGGTAAAGAAGTGGAAAGTTGGTACCAGTCATTAGAATCAGAATCCATTCGTAGGTGGAGTACTATGTTAGAACTATTTAATGACAAGTACCAAACGTACTTCTGAGTGTCTAACTTGCAAAAGAAAATTCAAGGTTGGAAACAAGGAGGACATCAACCCTTGGATGCTACCATGGGTTGATATTATGCACTATTACACCGTTATCTTGTCCATGGTTATTTGAAAATGGATCAATTATGTCATCTCGTGGATGGGCTTAGGCATGAAATAAGAAGAACCCTTGGGACTTATGCCCAAAGAAGACTATCCAAGCTTAGGTCCCATCAAATTCGAAGACTATTGGAGAAAGTTGCTAAGGAAGAAGGTGAGCTACAAAAGAGAGAAAGTGTGGAAGAGTATAACCAAGATCTTTTCCTTTGGAAGAGGGAAGTAAGATTTTGTGAGGATGAAGGAGAGTCACCACTCGAAGAGATGATGAATAGGAAAACTTTGCCTATACAAAAGTTGACATTAGAAGTATCTACAAAGGTAGATCAAATGTGGGATTCCCTAGACAATAGATTTCAATCTGTTCTTAAAATAATAGAGGAGTCTAGAGATCAAGGTAGTGATAGAAAATAAAAGAAAAAAGAGAGAAGGTGAACATGCACATAGCAAGGGTGAGGGAAACATTTCCATCATTAAAGAGGTTGTGGAGAAACAAACAATGATAGTGGATGTGAAATATGTCAATATGACCATCCTAAGGGATGTTTCCCTATAATCTCACATCTGCAAAAGTTTGGGATGTATGCACTCAACCCACAATTGAACAAACAACAAGCACCCTGAAGGTTATCTCACCCCTAAGGTAACCCAAGATAGTTCCACCAACCCTTAACGTATTATCCAAGTGGAACTCCACCACAATTGATTAAGCAATATTAATAGTGAAAACACCTGCAATCATGGGGAATGCCACCATGAAGGTAACAATATCCTTATCGGCAACCTAACCCATATGGATATTACGTGTAGCAGCCAATCTCCCCACGTAAATTTACTGGTCACATCACTCCTCAACCTCACTACCAAGCCTGCAAGTATGATGGGAATCCCTCTTCTAGGGAAAATATTACACAAGCATATCATCCTTTTCATTTGGTAGCATTTCTTCCACCAATAGCTCCACTACCACTTGCTCCAACTATACAGGGTGAAATCACTGCCCAGCCACAACAACGTAATGCCACAAGGGGTGTTAACTCTCAACCTACTGTTGGTTCCAACAACCACATGAAGAAAAGACCTTTCTTTAGAACCAACAGACCAACCAAGCCCTTGCAATCACAAGCAGCTAATTTCTTAGATGCCTCAATATCAATCAAAAGTTCGAAGCCTCCTTCAACTCAACCATCGCACTCAATGCATGCGGTCATGCTAACACGTGCTGTCATTGATTGGATCAAAGATGGCCACCTTCCCAAGAAATTCTTTGATCCTAGGAGTCCTCTGATATACTTACAAATCACTATAAATGCGCTATGCAAGGCTCTTTTGGATTTAGGTTCCAGTGTTAACTTGATTTCTCAAGAAATGTACAAGGCCTAGAACCTGCCTCCATTGAAAAAGAGCAACATCCGTCTAAAGTTGGCTGACCAGTCCATCACTGTCCCATTGGGAGTGGTGGAAGACATTGTTACCACTATTTGTGGATGGTCGTACCAATTTTACTTCCTAGTGATTCAGGTGAACAATGGTGAGGGGGACTTTCCAATCATAATGGGAAGAGCATGGCTAAGCACCATCGACACAGGCCTAGGAATTTGTGATGTTTCCCTAGAAATATCAAAGGAAAATACATTTAGAAAGATCAAGAAGAAGAAAGTTCCATGCATTTCATATAATGACATAGGGTGTAATTGCTTGCAGAGGTAATGGTTTATGCAAAGTTTAACATTGCTGCATGTAATTAGTGTGCACAAGTGATCAACATATAAAGATGCCTGTATGCAGCAGCCACACAAAAGGAAGGCACCCAGTGGCTAATAGCTGATCAAGAAAGTAGTTCACTCATA
Source organism: Gnetum montanum (assembly GCA_015680685.1). Taxonomy (NCBI): domain Eukaryota; kingdom Viridiplantae; phylum Streptophyta; class Gnetopsida; order Gnetales; family Gnetaceae; genus Gnetum; species Gnetum montanum. Next base: position 26,250 of record MNCI01021351.1, on the reverse strand, counting down.
TGCATGGAACCAACTACGGGTTTGACTTGTGCTTACATTGATAGCATAGACGCATTAGAGCAAGTCCACTACCAACTTCCAAGTCTTAACCTTAAAAATTTCAACTAGGGAAAGTTGGAAATCCGTGAGAAATTTAAGTAGGAGCCCCTCGAGCTGAAGCAACTAACCTTGTGCCCAAATAGGACAAGGCACCTCAACCTTCCACATCCACACCTGAAACATCTACACCACCTAAACCAAACTTTGAGTGTAAAGATCGCTCAAAGTATACATCGTTGCCTATCAAGCCTTCAGATCTTCTGAAGTAATTACTGGCAGCGTGGTACATCCAACACAAGCATATGTCAGAGGAGGGAGCCAAGAAACATTAGTGGTACTACAAACTCCTTAGTAACCCCTCTTTTTCTTTGCCCAATGAGCCCCCAATTCCTAAGGGTTTCAGGCTAGAGCGATTCTATGACTACCATCAACAGTGTGGTTATGACACAGATTCCTACATGGCATTAAAAGTTGACATCCAAAGGATGATTGATCAAGGGAAACTGGTGCTAGAAGAAGGCAACCCAGTGCATCCCGAGAATCAATCCCTGCACGTTTACATGGATCCCCTTAATGCCAACAATGTCGGTTACATTATCAACACCATTGGTGTTGACAATAATCCTAGACCGCCCTAGTAGCCGTTTGTGGTCTGTGTGCCTCAACATAGTGCACTAGTACCACCAGTGGATAATATAACCTCGCAGAAGCCATTTGTCTTGAGAGTATCTCCCCAGTTATCCACCCCTACATCGCCTGTTTCCCGGGCATCCACCCATGCACCACCTGTAAGCAAAACCACACCACTATGTACACTGACACCATTAGCACCATTTGTTATTAGGGGGCCAAACCATTTAATAGCCCCTTCCCAGCATAAGACAACTTCACAGCCTTCTCATCCTAAGAAATGAGAAGTGCGCTTCATGGATGAGACGTCAAGGAAAAGTACCACCCCAAATCCTTCCAAGCCTACATCCTCACCCCCTACATCTACGTCCTCATCGCTGAAAGATAACATTGCTATGCATGCATAGTCTTCACCGCCTCACCCAAAAGGATCTGAACCCAGACCCGAAACTGTCTCTCCTTGGGAAATTTGTCTCCTGGGATGAATGGAAGAGCAGAAAAGTAATAAATAGGAAGGTGGCCAAGACCTTTTGAGCACTCTCACTCAGGTCAAGCAAGCTCTGAAATAGAAAAATACTATGTTGAGCCTGTACGACCTGATCATGACATCTACCGTGCACCGTGAGGCTTTGGTCCGCATTTTAACGGCAATTTCGATTGACAAGAACATGCCAGCAGAAGAGAAAGCAATCCACTTGGTCATGCTTCCTTCTACGTCTGTGGAGCCTCAACCATCCCAATTGACTTTCTACGATGATTCCATTAGGCAAGATCCTAAAAAAGTTCAGGTAACTACAGCACCCCTATTATTCACAATTCGGATTGGCCAACACAAGATCCGAATGGTACACATCGATGATGGGGCTACTACAAACGTCATCCCTTTTCCTATTGTGGATAAGCTGGGTTTGGTCAACCAAATCAAACCTACAACAACATCATGCTTAAAGTCATTCAATGGGGCATGGGTCGTGGTGAAAGGCACTATCCACATTGACTTTGTGGTAGGGGACTAGTTCCCCAAAAATTCAACTTTCATCATGGTCGAAGAGATGCCCGGGTTTAACTTGATCTTGGGGAGGTCATGGTTAGTGCAACTTAGGGCTGTCTCTTCACCCATTCATCAGGAGATCCATCTACCCTATGCAGGTAGGGAGGTGGTAATCCATAGCGATGAGGTAGCAATGCAAGCTATCAATAATGTAGATATGGAATAAGGCTCAGAGGACATAATTCCTGAGAATGAAGCACTTGTTTCTATAAATACTAATTGTTTAGCATGGGAGCCAGCTTAGCATGTCAATTCAAAAAATGAAAATGTGTGGACTGAGTTTCCCTTCCAAGCGGAGGACAACGATGTAGATGAAGGCCGTAGCAAAGTGTCTTGGCCTTACACCTTGCCCAATCCATGATGGGTCAAGAAGCAGCTACGCATAGCGTAGCAACCTCACTTCTTCTTGCACAGTCAACATTCTTTGTACATTTACTGTTCATTAGCTTCACATTTCTCCATCTACGCTAGGTACACCAACTTCCTTTTCTAAAGCCATTAGCATATCTTCTGCTTGTGCCATGGCCCGAAATGGCCTAAACCTATACCCACACATATGGCCTGAAATGGCCTAAAACTACACATGGTCCGAAATGGCCTAAAACAGTAGGGGTCCAAAATGGCCTAAAATTAGTAGGGGCCAGAAATGGCCTAAAACTAAAACATTAAAAATGAACAACATAAATAACACGTAAACCAGGATAGCACCAAACTTATCATGATTCATTTTTCAAACAATAGTTCCACTTTAACAATCTTTGCAATATTTTTGCAAAACATACAAAAAAAAATCAAAAACTCATGTTGTCATAAGTCATCTTCGCCTACATCATCTTCACCTATACCGTTGCCTCCCACATTATTTCCTTCTATGCTACCTTCCTCTACACTGCCCTCTTCTGCCTTTTCATTTTCGTCCTCTACGGGCCCTACATCTTCATCTTGAATCTACATTATGAAAAGTGAAGTAGTCAGCTAGAGCAACACATGAAAGCTAGAATAGAGCATAAGCCTTTTCCATAGCAGAAAGTGACTAACCCGAGACAGCCCCACGTCCACCTCAAAGGGTATGCGATCCAAACCGAGCCCACAGTGGTGCCAGACCTCCTCCTCCATGATATTTGCCCAATGCCTATCACTTAGTTCAGTGTCTACAGCCGCTTTCTCCTTTTCAATGGTCGTCCATCTCAACAGTCTCAAAGAAAAGGAGGTAATGGTGGTCTCACCTGTGGGAAGGTTCACTTCCCATTCAGGAGATTCACTGACTGTTACTTGCTCCATGAACTTGTTGTAAGCTTCAAAAGCACCAATGGCATTCAGGAATGCTTCATAGGTAAACACCTTCACTGAAGCATCCTAATATAGTTTACGGTAGGTGGCACGTTCTAGATTATACTTGTGTTTATGATTTTTCTGGGACTGCCCCCACTCGTAAACTCTAGCGCTATAGTCTTTCTAGTCCTGGTTCTTTTGGTCCAATAAGTCCATCTGCATCCACTGTTCTATTATCTCCTAGGTGGCCTCATTGTTGCACTACACGACTATCTAATATCTGGTATAATCTATTACAGTTGTGCGTCAACTGCCATCATTAGTATCATGAGCCATGAGAAACTTGTACCTGGATCGGAGGTCTCCCACTTTGGTGCTCAATTCAGCCTTCTCTTTCTCAGTCCTTTGGACCCATTTCCACAGGTCCTCATTGACGTTCCTACACTCCCACAAGGAGCATGCTGAGTGCAAAGCACATTTTCTTACCTTGTCGCATATGCGACAAGGCACCTCAGCCACTTCAGACGAGAATGTAGGCATGGTGTCGACTTTCAATGCCCGTGTCAGGTCCCACTTGAGTAGAGAAGCTGTGACCACACATAGAGTGCATTAGTCACACTAGCATAGCAAAGTTAGCAACTCAAGAAGTCTAGTGTAGTAACCTTGAAGAGCCTGGCATAGCTACTTTACTTACCCACTTCAAGATCGACCTATCTGAGACAACCAATCATGTCATCGATGACCCCTTGCATGAATGTAAGCTTGTTGGGGGTCTTGGCCCATGGTTCCAAGTGAATCAAGGGAGGTCCTACAGCATTAACAGTGGTGTCTATCATACAATCAAATGCATCAACAATGACTGAGATAAACTAAAATAAGGCTATGAGTAACACAAACGATAGTGATTGAATATGTTGACAAACTCACCAACTTCTACTTGTAGTTCCCCTCCTTTATGGCTCAAAGCTATGGCAGCACCCTTAGCATTCATTTGCTCCCCCAATGTTGAACTACGTTCAATAGAGGGACCTCTGGCAGAAGTCCCTTTTCAATCAAGGTGATCTTTCTCTTTATTTGTTGGCATCTTTATTTTCAAGGCACCAGCACCCTCCTCATCCATAAGAGACTCCTCTTCGTCTTCAAAAATGTCCTCCTCGTCAGTAGGAGGATTTTCCTTGACAACAAGAGCCCCTTCCTTAGTGATAGGAGCTCCTTCCCTCTTGATTGGGGCCCTTTCCTCTATGACTGGGCCACCCGCATCTTTATTTTCCACCCCTGTCTTGGGGGCCGACACCTCTTCATCACCTTCTTCTTCTTCTTCTTCCTCTGGCAGCAAAAAGCATATTCACGTTATAGCTTAAACCACATTAGCTAAAGTAGGTGCTATGCTATGTTATGCTGCCTAGCGTAGCATAGTGTAGCAAGCATTTAATCAAAAGGTGAAGAAACAAATACAAAGAACAGCATTTACTGATGGGAGGCTATGTCCTACGTAGCTTAAATTACAATGATGGCCCCCCTTCCTTGACCGTACAAGGAGGCTCCTCATTTAGGTGAGGCCTCTTTCTCCATAACTTAGTGAACATCATCTCGGTGATGAGACATTTTCCCTACGATACACTACCTATAGCAGTAGGGGGCACCTCTCCCATGCTGTCTTGGCCATAGAAGTTGCAGGCCACCCGATCCTTAGTCATCATAGAAAATGACTCCCTAATAGTGTTAGGGGGATCTTGGGCTTGGGTGGTTTGGAGGATTTGGCAGATCCACAGTTTGGAAATCTTGTTACGATCTCACATAACCTAATCTCCATTCTCGTAGACTACCAAGAACTCCACGAAACATCATAGGTAGGCTATGCAAAAGGCATGGTGCACGTTGAAACGAGACTCTTACTTCTTATGAAGCATGACTATTTCAATTTGCAGGCCCTTTCATAAATGCCTAGCCCAGTTGTAGTAAGCCCCCTCTTCCATGACCTCCTGCATCACCCAAGCTTGCTCAATCCCAATGATCTTTCCTTGGGAAAGTAGCTGGGAGAAAGCATGGGCACGAAAGATGGGATTAACATCTTTGGTGGCTTTCAGCTTGACCTTCTCCATGGGGATTCCCTTTTGCCCTTTTACAACCCCTAGCCACTCCTCAATGTCCTCCCTCTAAGCATTCACCTCTTTCTTGGTCTTTGACCCTACAGGGAGGCCATCAGCAGGAACACTGAAAAGGTCCGCAAATAGTTGGTCATTGATTTCAAGGACCACTCGCACACCATATACATGGGTGCAGAAGTGGTCTGCCTTTTTGGAAAAGGAGTCTGCTAGGGCAAGCATCTCAACAGAAGGGACGCTTGGATTCGAGGCCAGGAACAAATCCATGAGCCCAGCATCTTGAAGGTGCTTGATCAGGGATTCCGAGGTTGTGTTGTATATCCAATGTTGGCTCTCATCTACCTCCCCATACTTGAAGTAGATGTTGGCCTCCTGGTGCCCAAAGGTTATCACCGTCACCTCCTGGGACATCTTCACCCCTAGAGCAGTTTGCACAAAAACACAAAACATAAAAATACAAAAAGGCAAAAAGAAAAAAACAAGTTAGGCAAAGCATAAGTAGTAGAAAAAATAGGAATGACACTCGAACATGCAGTAACTTATTGTTTAGTTTACCAGGTTTAAATGGTGATGGGAATTGCAGAAGATCAACCAAGACATCTTCAATGGTGATCGGTTTAAAGGGTGCCCATCCCTCATCCAACCAACCGGACTCCTTGCATCTATCGTAGAGTTTGGAATACCGGGTTGGGTAGGTTTTGTACTCATCCTCGCATTGGCCTATCACACCTGCACGCATATTCTTAGCGGAAAAAAACTCCCACAGTGCCATTTGGTGCTAAAGCCAATGCATCTGTATCACCATGAAGCCCATTCTCGTTGAAGAAAAACCTGGTAACAAAAACACATTGTTAACATTTGGCTAGCGTAGCAAACATTGCATAGTGTAGCAGAACATGGCTACAAAACTCACCTGCCGACATAATAAACGGTTCCTGGTGGGTTCTGGAAGCACGTTCCCATGTGACGCGCAATAAACAAAGTGTTGTAGGGATGGTAGCAATCATACTCAGGCATCTACCAGATCTAGGCCAAATGCCTCAAATTTCTGGGGTGCTGAATAAATCCTTCTCCCTACCAGCTACTAATCGCTTCATCCATCAAAAATCTCAGAATACCCCGATTTGCCCTAGGCAGCAGGGTTTCTGTTATGGCGGTAGCTACCTCCTTTGCCAAGTATGACCAAACGATCACATTGAAGTGCTAAAGGAGAAATTACAAGAAGTCCTGCGCTCCTTCCTGGAACCAAACCACCTGCTGCCCCACACATGCATGGTGTGGAGGGACATTGGCCACTGGTTCTCTTACACGACACAAGACCCCTATGATTTCTAGGATAATCAATATTAGCTTTAGTGCCACCCTACACAACACAATAACAACTGTTAACAGCATGTTCAAATGGAGTTCAAATATAGCGTAGAAAAACTAGCATTTCAGTAGGTAGTGTAGCACGATTCTCTTCATGCACATAGCGTAGCAAAAAATACGAAGGCAATAGCATAGCAGAATTAGCTTAGTGTATCAACAACAAAACTAGAGACAAATCTTTAAACAAAGAAGCGTTTAATACATTGTATCCATTCAACAAATCTTCCTAACAAAGTGATTAGCATCATGTCATGACAGAACATGTGTTACACTATCACATCATGCACATGGCCAAACCCTCCTGAGGGTCGTACGCTATGCTATTTGCATGCCAAGTGGCTCAAATTGTCCAAGCCCCTGTAGCAATGATAGCCACAATAATGGCAGTCCAGGAAACATTGCATGTAACCTTAGCGTAGCGTCCATACATTTGTCGCGACCAAAACAGCAACAGTGATGACGTAAAGGCCAAAATAATGACGACACGATGACAAAAAACATAGATTGCAAAACAAAAATCGCAAAAACAAGAACAAGGAAAGCAAAAACATTTCTACCGAGCCAATGGTGTCTCCTCTCGTACCACGACGTGCGCTTGCGACACATGCCCTAGAGTTTCTTTCACTTCGTTGACCTTGGCGAGTGCCTGGTGTTTGCATTCTTTCTTGGGAGCCATCGTCTTGCTTGTTGACTCTTTTTTCATTGCTACATCAAACCACCTTGTTCTCTATTGCTAGAATCACTCTACGCTCCAAATGTAGAGTCTACACTGTTATGGTGAAAATGATGAGTTTACCAAGGGTTAATCCCTATTTATAGCCACAATGGTGAAAAGGAAACTTGTCATTCTCTCTTCTCGATTAATGTGGAGTGATCCGTACAGCGTAGCATGCCCACCACGACATAGTATCACTATTCGCATTAAGATAGGTGGGCCTAGGCAAAAATCCTTGACATGCTTCAAACTAGCCATTTGCCTTCATAAAAATATCTAGTTAGTAGTCCGCAAAGACCTTAAACTAGCAATTCTAACACATAGTTTCAATCTAGTTAACAGTATGCAAAGACCTTAAACTAGCAGTTTCGACCTTTTACTTGTTGGCAATCCACAATGACATTAAACTAGCAGTTTCGCATTTTTACATCAGTAGTTTTACATTTTTACATTAGCAGCTTTCCATTTTTTATACTAGCATTTTACATTTTTACATCTAGGCGGTCTGCAAAGACCTTAAACTAGCACCTTCCAAATTTCACATTCTGGCTGTCCACAATGACCTTAAAATAATATACTCTAACTTGTTGGTAGTCCACAAAGACATTAAACTAGCAGCTTTTGCATTTTTACATTAGCAGTTTTGCATTTTTACTTTCAGGCGATCCACCACGACCTTAAACTGACAAATCTTAAGCTTTCTATCATGCTTTCCATTTATCTCTACTGCTCACACTTCATTGCTACTTTGCAAGTTTTCACTATCTACAGTTACTACAAACAGGTACCTCTTGACTAGACTTTCATCTCATTTTGGCAGGTTGAGCAAGAATGGAAATTCATCATGATCTCCCTTCACCTTTAGCTTTAACAGGTCCACGTGGCAAACTCGCAAGACAATTGAACCCAGAGCTAATAGACTCGGAATCACCCACAGTAGCATTCTTAGAAGCATTCCCAGAATGGCCTGAACATCTAGTCCAAGCCCTAGATTTAGAAGTTAAGGATGTAACTGAGGACCCTCTCATCAAAATGCCTATGAGCACATCCAAGGGGGAGGTAAAAATGTTGAAACTTAGTTCCCTCCTAGATTTGCAGATGCATAAAGATGTAGCCAAAATTCTGCAAGATAACATTGTAGTCTTTGCGTGGTTATACAAAGACATGCTAGGTTTAGATCCGAGACTGATATAGCACAACATCTTCTTAGACCCACGCATGAAAGCAGTTAAGAAAAAGGCTTGCAAGGTTGAACTAGAGATTGCACTAGCCGTATAGGATGAAATCACTAAGCTATATCAGGTAGGTTTCATCTGGGTAGTTGATTACTCAAAATGGGTGTCTAAGATCATTGTAGTTTCTAAGAAAATGGGAGGAATATGTATCTGTATTGAATTTTGGGATTTGAACAAGGCAATGATCAAAGAAGATTTCCCACTCCCAAGCATCGATCAACTCATTAACACTACAGCTGGTCATGCTCTGTTATCCTTTATGGATGGTTTCTCTAGCCATAATCAAATCCACATCAACCTAGATCATCAGTTAACAACAACCTTCATGATCCCATGGGGCACCTTTTGTTATACTATGATGCCTTTTGGGCTCAAGAATTCCAAAGCAACCTACCAGCGAGCCATGACTTACATCTTTAATGACTACATCTTAGAAACGCTGAATGACTACGTGGATGATATAGCGGTGAAATCTAAAAAAGCTGCTAATCATCCCAATGATCTAGGTGTAGTCCTCAAGCGTTTCCGGATGCATAATTAATTCCTTAACCGAAAAAGGTATGTCTTCGGGGTGAGAATCGGATGCATGTTAGGGTTTGTAGTATCAGAGGCTGGAATATGAGTAGACCCTGACAAAGTCAAGGCCATCATTAACTTGGTGCCACCTACAAATCTTAAGGAATTGCGTGGGTTACAAGGTAGAGTATAGTTCATCAGAAGGTTTATAGCAAAATTGATTGACAAGTTACACCCCATGCAACATCTACTGAAGAAGGGGGTTAACTTCAAATAGATGATACAATGCCAACAAACCTTTGATGATCTAAAGAAAGAGCTTTTGCATCTCCCAAAGGTGTACATACTGCAAAGGGATAAGCCTTTCTTTATCTACCTTGCCATCTCGGACACGTCCATCATGGCACTGTTATGTCAGAAATGGGATGATGATTCTGAGATACCAATGTACTACCTAAGTTATGCACTGATAGCGTATGAGATGAAATATAATGAGGTGAAGAGAAACTACCTTGCCTTAGTATTTGCATTGAAAAAGTGGAGACACTACCTATTTCGTAGCAAGATTAACATTATTTACAAGAGTAATATACTTTGGGCTATCACAAAAAATTTGTATGAAAGCAATAGGATAGCCCAGTGGAAAGCAATAATAGTGGAATTCGATTTGCATTATGTGAGCCAATCGTCGACGAAAGGTCAAGCTATAGAAACACAAATTACGGCCTCACCCGTCGACAACCAGGCAATCATAGATCCCAAATTCCCAGATGAGCATGTTGGCACTATCAATGTCGTCCCATCGCATCTTGAAGCACTTTTCATTTCGATGACATCTTAACTGCATGAGGGGTTAGTGCAGCTATTTTCATTACATTCCCCTCTAGGGAAATGCACCCTTTTGCTTATCATTTTGTGTTCCCCTATACAAACAATGTGGCAGAGTAAGAGGGGGACCTCAGAGGCCTCTTAGCAGCCCAAGCATTGAGCATACAACACCTGGTGATTCATGGACATTCACAATTAGTTGTGAATCAAATCACCAAGGTCTACGCCTACACACTTGCAGCCCTACTACGACTTAGTGAAAATCCTACTCAAACATTTTGCAACAATAGACATGCAACACGTGCCATGCAACAAAAACACCATAGCACATGCCCTGGACACCCTAGCGTTAAATGTGTCATCATACTCATTCACAAGTTTTCCAACCTCGATTACCGAGTGTATGAAGCCTATCACTTAGGCAGTACACGTAGCCTCTATCAATGCTACGAATACCCAGGAGTGGTATGCCAACATTAAAACCTACCTGCAACATGGCAAGCCCCCAAGTGGATTGACATCTGCCTAGAGAGATACGATTCATAAGCATGCTTGACAATATGTGCTCATGGGAGACAATGCCTTGTGGAAACACTCCTATGATGGGATATTGCTGGCATGCATAAATGAGGAGCAAGCGTAGAAGGTGATTAATGAGGTACATAAGGGACTGTGTGGTGGGCACATAGCACCTAGAGCCATGACTACAAAAATCAGACATCTAGGCTACTACTGGCCTCACATGGAGCGTGATTTCCTGGCCAAAGTTAAGACGTGTGATACGTGCCAAAGATATGCAAATCTTATACATGTTTTGCCTACAGAATTACATCCAACATAGATCACGTGGCCTTTCCAGCGATGGGGACTCAACATCGTAGGACCTATCATGCCTAAGTTTTCCATAGGGCATAGCTTCATCATCACCGCCACCGAGTATTTTACTAAGTAGGTGGAGGGTATCCCCCTAAGGAAGACTACATCTCAGCAGATTTGCCACTTCATCTTGGACAACATCGTGACAAGGTTTGGGCTTCCCATGACTATTGTGACTAACAACGGGCCACAGTTTAGTAGTGGGGAAACCTAAACCTTTTGTAGCAATCTTGGCAACAAACAATTGTTCTCTTCACCATATTACCCACAGGAAAACAAACAAGCAGAGGCTACAAACAAGTCCATCATCAACTTGCTGAAGAAGATGCTTAACAACAGCAAGAGGCGATGGCATGAGCAAATCCTCTATGTGCTATGGGCTTACAGGAAGACATGCAGGACTGTGACAGGTAAGACACCTTATAGTTTTGTTTATGGATCTAAAGCGGTGTTACCTCTTGAGTTGCAGGTGCCATCATTCTGGATGATCCTATTGAATGTCGTGAGCGAAGCCCAGCACAATGAGTCGAGGATCATCGACCTCGACTCAATAGAGGAGGAGTGTGCACAAACACTGGGTTGCATAGAGTATTATCAGAATAAGAAGTGGCAAAAACATCATGCAAATCTGCATCAATGACCAATACATAAGGGAGACCTTGTTCTCAAGGCTATCCGTGAGCACATGAACAAATTCTCAGCAAATTGGCAAAGACAATCTGCTATGACTATAAACTGGCACAGATTATCCGCCATGATGTAAAACTGGAAAAGCACATCCACTATGATGTTAAACTAGCACATACGGTCCACTGTGACTTTAAACTGGCCTATCCATTGTCTGCTACAATGATAAACTAGCACTGTGGTCTGCCTGGACCTTAAACTAGCATACAACGATCTGCTAGGACCTTAAACTAGCACAACCACTGTCCGCTATGATGATAAACTAGCATGACAGTCTGCTAGGACCTTAAAATAATGCACCATGGTCTACTGAGACCTTAAACCAACACATCATGGTCTACCAGGACCTTAAATTGGGTTCGCGACTTGTCCCCAACATGCATCTATAACACTACAAAATAGGTGAGCATGCACACCTCCAACATAGGGTGGGGTGTTGCAGTTCCTGAATGCAATTCATGATGCTAAGAGAACATCCTTAGGAATATATACAATGCCACTACCCCTGGCATCTTGCTGATCCTTTGGAGATGTCATATGACATCTTGTTAACCCTCCAGAGCTACCACCACCATAGCTCATTGCCCTGGCAGTAGCTTCCCTAGTTAGCACTTGCTGCTAGAGTTCCAGTAGTATTGTGGCCCAGCCACAATATTGTTCTCCTCCGACCCCTGCCCCTATTCATGCTTAAAAGAAGTTTAGCTATTAGGTAGCCAATCCCATAGCTGAACTACATAATGTTTCCCTTGGGTAGGGATTCCTAAGCATCTGCATTCATAGCAATTCCTAGCTACCTCGACACCGACCTCTCCACCCAGATGCTACCAGAACTATTGCTGGCCTTTCTAGTTTGGACACTGAACGACTCAGCAACAACATCCATTGTTTCAGTAGTGTTCAAATCAAGAAAGACCTTTGCCTCTATTTTGAATCATGGTTGTTCCTCCTGGTTTTCTTTCTATTGTGTTTGCAGGGTGTGTTCCAGAGGGGCATCGGTCAGAGATGCGTCTCGCTAAGGTGGCAGGACACTACATCGTTCCACAGTGTTAGTCTCGACTAGCTTAGCTACTTTGGAGTGCACAACCTATCCTTCCCCTTTACCTACCTTATCTCATTTCTTACACTCGCAATCCACTCTCTCTCCTCTTTTACAAGATTTTCTTGATGCTTTTCAAGCCCTCCCATATGCTCAACCATAAAGTCCATGATGCATGTAACATAGCTCGCCGCATAGGAAGCATATGTAGGTAGGTTAAAGCCCCATATGGATATAACACAACTCATATTGGGAAAGAAACACCTGTCCTGCAACAAGCTTGTTTGCAAGTGTAAAAGGAAAATAGCAAAAGAAAAGCGTAAAAGAGTGAAGCTCACGTAAAAAAAACGTGCCTAAAACAAATGGTACATAAGCTATTTCGAAATCGCCCTCTCTAAGCATTTCGACGAGAGGTCGAAGGTCAGTGAAAAAAAAGATGACCATGCAAATAACTCCCTCACAAGCACTTCGATAAGGGATTATGCTAAGTTTCATCTTTACCATTTTCCTAAACCTCCTTCCCCCCTACTTAATCCTTCCCTTTTTCCCACATAACCAATGCAACACTTTCAAGCACAACTAAGTGACATCTTGGTGATCACCGAAGAGCAATGTTAGTGTTTTATCTTTCGTGGTATTTCGTATTCTTTGTCAACGTCTCTCGGGTCCATCCTTCAAATGTCGACAAAGAGGGGCCAATGAAACACCCTAAGAATTTCAAGGCATTCTTACTTCACTAGGCCCTTGGAATTCAAGTAGCGTCATGGAAATTTGGCAGGAAATGGATGCTCTAAGTCTAGACTATCTAGTTTGGCAAGTTTTCTACACCCAGTGTTGACAGGCCCAATGGATTCTCTAGCCTGCCCACTTGGACAATTCATCTAGCTAATAGTTTACTCAGAAACCACATGTGGATTTGTTAGCGGTGCTCAGGATGCGCAAAATAGTTTGGCAAGTTTTCTAGTCAAGAGGTTTGCTACGCTACGCTACGCTATGTAGTGTAGCAGGTCTTGGGAGATAGTTGTTTAGGCAATCAACTATGAACTGTTACAAGATAAAGTGCTATGTTGTGCTACGCTACGCAGCATAGCATAGCGTAGCAAAAGCAAGAAATAAAGGCCCAGCTTACTTAGTGATTTCAATTGCACTCAGCAAGCACCTCTGGCCTTCAAAACCAGTTGCTTTGCTTAACTCCAAGTCCTTCAGCAAAGCTCCTCTTACTAGAAAAGTAGTAGATTAAGCAAAAAGCAGGCTATGTTAGCTATTATGCTATGTAGCATAGCATAGTATAGTAATGATGCAAGAACGACAAAAGCCGTCTCAAAATGTAGGATCAGCAAGTTCAATGGATTCACATCGCATAGAACAAAGGTTGCAAACTATCAACATAATCACTAGATAAAAGTTTATAACTTAAGTGCAAATCATAGTTAAGGCTAGTTGCTACGCTACGTAGCAAACATGCAGAACCAGCAGATACACTTCAAAGGCTTCCAGCACCTACAATTAACTCCAGTGCAAATTTCTTCTTCAAACTGGTGGCTACGTTATGCTACGCTACATAGCGTAGCAAGTAGCCACGCTACGCCAACATGCTATGCTCCACAGCGTAGCATAGTGTAGTAGGTAGCCGAGCATAGCAAGCAGCTACGCTATGCCAAAATGATACGCTCCACAGCGTAACACAGTGTCGTAGGTAGCTACGCTACATCAGTATGCTTCTCACCTTGCCTACATCATTGGCATACCTGATCCCAGCATCTCCAATTCTAACAGCGTAATTGCAGCGTGGTAGGATTGTCAATCAGATTTGCATGTGCATGCAGTACAGACACGTCAACATCTTGCGGGTCAAGACACGTGGCGTCCAAACTGCATCTCTCGTGTGCTCCTAGCCCTATAAATATCCCAATGAGCAATGCTCAAAGGGTTGATTGGCAAATCGATTGAAAAATCTATTGGCAAATTAACAATTCAAAGGGCATTTGAACAGGTTGGCAATCTTGAGCATTGTTAACATTTGCAAGTTGAAAAAAGTCAAACAATTGGCATTCCCGTTTGGCATCCTGTAGCATTTTGCCTTTGTGGCATTCTATCACCTTTGTAGCATTTTTCATTGTTGGCTCTTAAGTCTGTGTTCAAGTGCACATTTGGCTTGCTTTGAATGTCTTGGTTACCTTTGGGATCTTTGTGCTTCCTAGCGTCGCGCAACCGATTATATCCACCTTGACAAAGTAAAGCTGTAATCTTGAAGTGATGCATTTCTTAACTTTAGTTCGCTTTATTTTCCTACTTATCATTGCATTCTACATCATTTTTACTTCCTCGCATTTAATAATTGTTATTTTATGCTATAAACATTGTTTTCAAATTACATGTTTGCAAAAGGTTTAGTGACACCAACTAAGTCCCTGTTTGATTGACCAGACCGTTCAGGGCACCCTGTTTCCGTTTTATCTAGCACGGCCCTCGTGTGGATCCGGGGTTAAAACTATCCGATCGACAACCTCTCGATGTTTCCAGCCGCCAATGTTTTCAATTGCTACACACATGTTAGAATAAAGCCAAGGCCTTAATCTTATTATTTTAAATGGGAGTCAAATATTTCCATCAAGCGTAAGATTTACTTTTGAAAATGGAAGATGTTCATGCTTGATTTACTACTAACCACCTCGAAAAATACATTAGGAATTATTAACTTTCAAGTTGTTGGTAAATTAATAAAATCTTGACACCATTTTCTATAGTTTTTCATTGAAGAAATGTATTTCAACTCTAAGCTACACCAAAAAAAGGACATATTATAGATGTTATATAAAATCTTTCCAAAAAAAGATACAAAATTTGTTGAAAATAAAAAATGTTATTAAAAATGCTATAAAAAACATTACTATGCAATAGAAGTTTATGGGTAATAAGTGGTTTGATTAAGAATTTCTTCAACCAAGGTTAGCTCTTAAAATTTCCTTTAGTAAAAAAGCTTTGAATAAGGAGTATATGGAATTACTTTGAAAGGAAAAACCTAATATTCCATAAACAACACCAACATAATATATTGTAAATGATAAAGCAAGATCCATAAAATTTTTAAAAAAAATTTAGAAATAAAGTATATTCCAAGTATATTTTATTTATAAAGATAAAAGGATTTTGCAAAAAGTTGTTTCATCATGAGACAAATACCATAATAAGTTACATGCTTTGAAATATTTTACAACTTACATATGATAAGGGAGAGAAAATTGAGAAATTAGCTTTTGGAAAAGTTGTAGATATAAAAATGATTGTATGTTGAACTATTAAAATGTGGTTGAAAGATAGTTTGAAGAAAGATTTGGAAATGCTTAATGAAGTACTGCAAAATGAATCGACTAGATAATGGATGATTAGTAGAGCTATTTTGATTTTCTAAAAAATAATAAAAATTATATTTGCATAATTATAGATTCCTCATGCTTAGTAACATATTTGAAAAGTTACTTAAGTATTAATTAAGAAAAATAGAATCCTATCTAGAAGGAAGTAATTTATGTGCTCTTTCACAAGTAAAATGTTTTTTCATAGATGATTTGGTTACTCTTAAATAATGCATTGAACAAGAAAATGGCAAAAAAGCTAAATAATTTATTTTCTTTGTGGGTTTTAATAAAGCATTTGATTTTATTCAAAGAGAACAATTATGGAGTAGAGTTATTAAAGTTGATTCTAGTTTATTGTATTCCATCAAAAAAATATATTGAGAAATAATTTTTGAATTAAAAGATAAAGAAACTATACATTCTTATTAGGTTTAGAGTAATATAAGAGTAAAGCAAGGAAATCCTCTTTCACCAACTTTATTTAGCATTTTTATTTATGAATTAAAAAAGTGAATTAAAGAGGTACCTACAAATCATGTTATTAAGGTTGAGCAATCATGCATATGAATTTTAATCTTTATAGATGATGTAGGACTAATAAAAATTTTAGAAATAGGCTTAAAAGCAATGTTGCATCAATTACAAAACTTTTATAATTTATAAAAATAAAGATGAATGTTGAAAAATAAAAGTGTCAATTGATAGAACTAATAAGAGATATTACACTTTCTAGCTAAATACTAAAACATTATGGATACTTACAAATGTTTGAAAGTAAAAACGCTATTAAAATTATAAGTGAAAGAATTATATATCATAGCGAGTTATAAATAGATGAAAGACCTATTATACAAGGAAGAACAAATGTACCAATTTTAATATTTGAACTTGGGCAATTTAAACATTTTTTTTTAATAATTATCCAAGTTATAGTGTGTTATGGATATGTAGTATGGAGCCTAATTCTTAATCAAGAATCATAATAAAAAAAATTCAAAAATAATTCTTGGTGGATAAATTTAAGGTAAAAACTCAAGCCCATATACAATACTCTCATTAGTAGCAAATTAGTTTCCATTGAAAGCTAAGCAATAATAGAGGAATTAAGCTAATGAGCCATACCATGAAGCCTTGGGAGAGAGTCATAGAGCAACATATTAGACTTGAATAAATAATATCAAAAAATCAATTTAGATCTATGCCAGAAAGATATAGTATAAAGGCTATTTATTTGATACAACAATACATAGAGAAATTTTGAAAACATAGAAAAAATCTATATATGATCTTCATTGACTTAGAAAAATCATATGATAAAGTGGATAGAGATATTATTTGTTGGGCCTTATAGAGAAAAAACATCCCTAATAAATATATTAAAGTGATTTAAAAAATGTATAAAGGAGCTACCCCTAAAATTAGAAGAACTTATAGAACAACATCTAATTTTTTAATTACAGTATGTCTACATTAAGGATTTGCACTTAATATAGAATTTTATACCATTATTATGGATGAATTAACAAATAAAATAAAAGATGAGATCCATGAGTATTTTTTATTTGTAAATGATATTATGTTGATGGATACAACTCAAGAAAATATTTCTCTAAAATGAAGAAGTGGAGACATGCTCTAGAATCAAAGGCTTAAAAATTAGTAGAAGTAAGAAAGATTATATGGAATGGAATTTTAATAATAGAATAAATAGTTTTAAAATAAAAGTAATAATTTAAGGGAAAAAATCCCTCATTGTAAATAGTTCCACTATGTAGGATCAATCTTTCAATCATATGATGAAGTGGATAAAGATATAAGAAACAGAATTGATGTATGATAATTAAAATTGAGATGGTCTAGTGGTGTATGTCATAAAAGAGTACCAATAAAATTGAAGGAATCATTTTATTGGATAGTAATCAAGCCTACTATCTTATACTGTATTGAATGTTAGGTAGTATAAAAGAGACATGAATAATAAATCAATTGTAGAAATGTGAATGCTTCAATGGATGTTCAATGTTATTGTAAGAAATAAATATATAATATAGACATCAGAGAAAGACTTAGAACTATTTCTATTTTAGATAAGGTAGAATTATGGTAGCTTAGATTATTTAAACATGCACAAAGAACATAAATTGAGCCTATAAACCAAGATTGCTACATCATTGTTTTAAGAAAGCCACTGAAAAGAAGATCAAAGAAGACGTGGAAAAAAAATGATCAAATATTATCTAAAGAAACTAAAAATAAAAAAAGATATAGCTCTTCATTGAGGAAAATGCTAAAAAAGAACTCATGTAAATAATCCCATTTTGTTAATGATGCTAATGGAAGGTGAAGTAATGTATCAAATCTTACCAATATACTTGAGAAATAAAAATAACAATAAATTTTCATGAGACATTATCTAAAACTCTTAATAATAGGGGTGAATCTATTAAGGACAATTGTGGCTACACTAGCTTAGTTATATATATTTATAATATATATCTATAGTTGAGTAAAAAATTTCACGACTTCTGGACGAAGAACAAGATTTAAAAACCCAAATTTTCATGCCTTCTAGACGAAGAACAAGAGTTCTGTACCTTATTTTTCCTAAGGTTGGGTTTTCTGAAAAAAAAAATTCCATGAATTAGTGTATGCTCTCACCCTCGGCCGAATTTGTTGAGAGTGAGAGCATAAATTCTTGCGATCAGAATGGTTACACAAAGCAATATTTTAAATAAAAACTATGCATTCTTGCCCATCATGTATCCATGCTCTTACAGACAAAGGATGAAACACAATTCTTAGGAATTGAGCCAAGATTCTCAACAATAATAACCATAACAAATTAAATCGAGAAACAAGACGATTCCAAACAAAGACAAACAGGTAGAGTAGAGACGTACCAGGGAGGCATACAGGAAGAGAGCAACAAAGAAAGCACTTCTGGAAACGTAATCGAAGTGACCGCTGATCTTCTCCCAAGCAATGGAGGCCATGCTGGGCACCGCAACGAACAGAAAGAACACTGGATGCAGATCATGCGGCAGCGTCTCATTGGTAGGCAGTCTCTGATACAGAGTCACGAACAGTACCAGGTAATGTGCCAAACCCACGGCCAAAAAAAAGGGCGCCTTCCTTCCACGATCCGCCATGACTGTAACTGCTGCTGCTGATAGTAGCGCCCAGCAGCGCCCCTACGAAATTTCCCACAATCGCCAAATGATTGGACGGATTGGCCACTTTGGACAGACGTCGATCGCCTCCAGACATCCACTGTCCGTAGATCTTGAGTTTGAGGCACAGCAGCGGTAGCATGCAGGCACACCAGACGCCAGGGTGAACATTTTTGCACACCTGCGGTGGCAGTCCCAGGCTAAGGAACATGCATCCGATCCATGGAGCGAAGAAAAAGTTGAGTCGAACCAGATGGTAGTACTCTTGCCGCATCGCTTCAAAGTAGAATATGGATTTCAGCATGTATGTCGTGAACACTGCGATGAGCGTCACCAGTCCCAGGCACCAGAGCACGAGGCTGATAAGGTTGGGAATTGTATATCAATGGGTTTTGTGTTGAAATGATAAGTGAGATTTACTTGTGTAGAGGGTGGGCTGTGTGTTGGTCTGAGAAGGAGTAAGTGAGGGGAAAGTCTGGGTGCAATGTGTGAACAATTTGCTTGACCGTCATGGCTTATCGTGCTGGCTGCCCGCCGCCGCATCCAATTTTCTATCCATTTTGGTTGCTGGCAGGGGCTCTGATTTCACCTCTGCATAAATCGATGGCAGGAGGAGGGATCTAAATAGAGACGGCGGGCACTGCCAATCGCGTTTCAGGTCTCCAGATCCTCTTCTCGAACGTTGGAGGTGGATCCAGAGCCTGCAGCCAACGGAGTCTTTATACGCTGCCCGTGCATCGGAGTCTCTGTCTCTGACTCTCCTGCAGGCCGGTGACTCTCCTGCAGGCCGGTGACGAGCAGCAATGTGGGCTTCCCATCAACCGCAAGCGAACAGATGCCCAACGGCTGCTGGTTTTGTTTTTTTTACTCAGAAACGGACGCGTTACAAAGTTGCAGCATTACCATAGCAGTGTTAGCAGTGTTACCATTTTTTATTTGTAAATATCATAGCAGTGTTAGCAGCAGCAACAGCCATCAATGTAGTATTGCTTGATCCGACTGGAAATGGCGTCTTTCTCGTCTCTAATTTATATGGCGTTTTCAGTTTGATCGGCACAATGAAAATCTTAAGTGGCCGAAGCCAGATCAACGGCGGAGTCCCTCCCAGTGATTTCGCACGCATTGTCCTTACGATCTCAACTGCAATGGTAGTCTCTTGTGCGCACGTGGTTTCTGCTGCTGCAAAATAACAGATGTCTTGGGATCAACACGCCTCTAGAGGATGCTGGCGCACAGAAAAAAACGTTATGTTGCTGAAGATTAAAATTTTGGATTAATAACAACAACAACACCCTGAAGCGGTAAACGAAATAGACGTTGCATACAACGTTTGCATGCTGAAATTGACGTTGCATACAACGTTTGCATGCTGAGTTGCACTATCTTGTTTTCCTTTCCTGATGATGATGTATTCTGTGAAGAAGCAGAATCCACAATAACTAATTCTGTACCCGTGCCTTCATATAAATCTTCCAATATTTATGATTATCTGAGATCAGAAGTGTAGATACCTTATATTTATTTATTGCAATTGAAAAGTTTGTGACATTACTTATGCCAAAGCTGCACGAATTCGCAGGCGCTGCCAACGGAAGGAAAATGGTGTCAAATCCTGATCCACGCTTCGATCTTGTTCTGATCCGCGAATGGTGTCAGATCCTGATCCGCTTCGATCCTGTTCTGATCCGCACTATGTGCACTGGGATTACGCATTATCTATGTATTTATAAGAATGCAAAGGATGCAACGTTTGATAACATGTTAGGGTTATGCACAAAGTTGCGTTACCGAAATGGCCTGTCTGGGATTTTAATTACACGTCAGCGTTGTGCACAAATTTGCGTTACCGAAATGGCCTGGAATTTTAGTTACACGTCAGCGTTATTCACAAAGTTGTGTTACCAAAATAGCCTATCTGAAATTTTACACGTTAGCACGTTATTCACAAACTTGCGTTATAAAAATGGGCCATGGGAAAATCAACGTTACGCACAAAAAAATAGCGTTACCGATTTCTGACCAGTAATGGCCTATCGCCAAACAAACAAACAAATAAAGGGTTTATTGATAGTATTGATAGAATAATAATTTTAGAAAAATCTTGAAAAGGTGTTATAGAGAAAGTTTTAGAAATTTTATTAGAAAAATATTAGAGGTAATAGACATGATGGAATAGAATGTCTATATGCAACAATTTCAAAATTCATAAGAGAATCAATTAGTAAAGTAAAAATAAGATCATGCCATTTCTAAGTTAAATACAAAGATGAAACAATGAATAACATGACAACAAAATATGTCAAATGTGTTTATTGCAAATGGTGAGAGATAAGTAACATTTATGATTACAATGATGTGAAATAGATTGCTTTAGAAGAAAATGACAAATCTCTAGTCAACCTTTATATGAGTTATTCAAGCTACCAATGTTGGTTTTAGGAAAGTATATTTAGTATGTGTTCAAGTTGCATGAATATTAAACCCATCTATTATTCTTAAGATTTATTAAAATTGATGCATTTTAAATAAATTCATTTTTCTTATAGATCCTTTAAGTCTACATGGATATACCTAAATATCAGTATTAGAAAAAGAAAAACAAATAATGGAGGAGAAACTCCTTGAATCTACATCTTCTATTGATGAAACTAAATCATATGAAGTAAGCATGGTAGAAGCTCCTTAATTTACTTCACTATTATTTTTTTCTAGGGGATGACCACCATTGAAGTAAAACAATTAAATGTTTAGTATCTACAATATGAAAACTACTAAGAATTATAGAACATTACCAATATTTCCTATTTTTTGTATACTAGAAAAGATAATGATCAATGATTTTTAAATGATGGTTGAACTATGAGCAAGTATCAACATATCTAATACCATTTTTCTTTAGATAATATTTAAGAAGAAGTTTCCTAAGTAAATATTTACTTATGAAAATATTGTGTCTTGGTAAAACTTCATCCTTCTACCAGTAAGAATTCAATGGATGCTTATTCTCTAGTGCCAACTTGATGTAAGTAGCACTAACTTGATAACAAGTTAATCATCTCCATTAGATATTGTTGTCACGTATATGATGGTATACCCAAGGTTTTAAATTTTCAAGACTTCTCCATTTAATACTAGCTAATTATAGAGGAGGTGAGTTGTGTAGATATCTTGCATCATAGAGATGACATGGATCCATTCTTTATCATCTATTATATAGAGATGCAGTGTAAGTTTTCCTAGTATTATCATATTAATGTACCAAAGATTACAAAAGGTCAACCCACCAAATTTGGTAAACTAATAGCAAAGTTTCTAGTTCAAACTATAGACAAATTATTACTTGTCATTGGACCAAGTGAACATGCATTCTAATTTTTAAATTTTATTCAACATACCTTATGAAGCATAAAACATAGAAGAGAGGCATTAATTATAGGACTAATAAAATTGAATAGAGTCTTTCTACTAGAGAAATTATTTTTCTTTTCCACCCAACTAAGTGTTTAGAAATATTATCCATCATCTTAGCCCAAAACTATTACTTCATACAACAAATAAAGGGGGAATTCCAAAGTATCTGATAAGAACTGATCCCAAAAGACATTATAATCTTTTACAAAATTCTTGTAGACCATGTTGGGAAGTTTTAAAATTGAACAAATAACTCTTTAAAAATTAATATAACACATAAACCTTAGAAACACTAAAATCTAAATCCTAGAACCTTAAATCCTATACCCTAAATCCCCAAAAATCAAACCCTAAAAACTCTAGACCCTAAAAAACCTAAAAACTATAGACCCTAAATCGTAAACCCTAAACCTTAAAAACTCTAAATATGAAACTACTAAACACTAAAAACCATTAATTAAAAACCCTAAAATACCCTACCTCATAAATCCTAAAACCCTCAAACCCAAATTTAAAACGTTATAAACCCTAAACACTAAATCATAAGTCCTAAAAACCATAAAAACCATAAATCCTAAAACCCTAAACCATAAATCCCCAACCCAAAAAAATCCTAAAACCATAAACCCTAAGAAATACAAAACACTAAACAATAAAAAATCATAAACGCTAAAAACCATAAACACTATAAACTCCTAAATGCTAAAATCCATAAACCATGAATCCAAAAACCCAAAAACCTTAAATGTTAAATCCTAAAACCCTAAACACAAAAAACCTTAAATTGTATCCCTTAAAAGCTATGCATCCTAAATCCTAAAAGGCTTAAATCTTTGATTTTCCCGTAACGGTCACATTTATGAAATCATTACAAACTATCAACTTTCCTATAATGATTACATTTATGAAACCGTTACAAACCATCAGTTTTCCTATAAATGATTACATTATAAACACGTTTTCAAATTGCGTTGTTGCTAATGGTAACGTAGGGAACGTGGTGAATCCCTATTCAAAGATGAACAATGCATGCCCTATGCATTAAATGCTGTTGTTGCTACGAATTTCTATAAATAAGAAAGCCTCCTTGTCCTTGATCAGGAAAAAGCATAATTGGTGTTATGGTGTTTTTTTTCTTTTCAGAATGGCAACAATAACAACAACAAGAAGGTTTATGCTACAACTTGTTATGGTTGTGGTGGTTCTTGTGCTTACAGTAGTGATCATGGCGAGCGCAAATGCAGATTCAAGTGCTGCGGCCGCACCAGAGGAGTTGCAGCACTACTGTAATGCCACAGACACACCAGATTTATGCATTAGAGTTCTACTTCCATATGTTCTTCAGGGACATGCAAC